>BRZM01004349.1:27566-41796 GCA_033238685.1 Lates japonicus
TCACATGCATCAGATGTACCACTGAGACGCAACTGATCAAAAATCAAAGCCTCAGGTAACTTCAGTTATTTATTTAATTGTGCTTGTTTCCAAATATTAATTATTATATCCCAATAATCTGGTTGGAACGAGAAACATTGCATTTTATTTGCCACCATTGTCTGAATAAAAACCAACACACATGAAAGCCTCTCAAACTAGGACCATATGACACATATTAATAATATGAGAGATGAACCATTAGTAGAAAAATAAGATTCTGTCTAATAAAGAATGATGAAATGCTACTGAGTCTGAGGCAACAGAGCCTAATCAGGCCCACAACAGAAGTCAGTAACAACTGCAGACATTTTATTCTTATCCCTTCTGGCCTCTGTACAGAGTCTGGTTACTCATCGATTCTTGAAAGCATTTTTTCCATCAGTTTGTAGCTCAACTATTAGGTATCTATATTATTCATATATTAAATATTTCATACAGGCCCAAAGAGATTGAGAAACTATGGAAATATTCTATAACTGGGGTTCTTTAAAGTTATTGAAAAAAGTTAGATTTGTATATCAGGTGTAATAGAAAGCGATTTCAAGTTACTATACCTCAGGTCTGCTCAAACACATGCATAGTCATAGAAGAGCCCTGAACATTTAGCAGCCTATTATTAGACTAAGAAGGCATCATGTTGGAATAACATAAAGTTAGAAGTAAGAAGGGTTTGTCATTTCAATTGTTGTTTCACAGTGTTGACTTGTGTAGCACTGCTGTGGTTTAACCTGGGGTATTTAAAGGCTAACCAATTTCAGTGTCCTGACAATAGTGGAAAATACTTTTAAACACTTAAAATAATGTAGGTGAAGTTAATAAAGAGGATGAAGCTTATTAGCATTAATGAAGATCGATAGTAAAAAAAAATAGTAAAGAAACATCTGCTAGCAAGAAACAGAGAAAGGCAGTGGGGTGGCAGGAGTGGGTTCACCTTATCACCTATAAAGTTTAGTTAGCTCTTTGATGTCTCTATTTATCAGAAATATATTTAATCATTGATATTTTTCATTAGCATTACAAGGAGAGCCAGAATCAAAGGCTCCTGGATTTCTAGAACAAACAGGTGCGCTACAAATGAATTTACCAGCCTCTTTCTTTTCTTTTTCAACTTGGTGATAAGAAAACTGTGTAATATGTTAGAAATTCTGAAGGTAAACTCTTTGGAAAGACCAATTTGAACAGCATTATAAGAATACATTATTATACGTGACTATGAAACAAGTTAATCAATGGACTATCAAGATCACAGACAGCTGATGGGTTGCAAGTAAGAGCTGCTAGAGAATGTCAGTGGGCTAGTTGTATAAGGCCTGTTAGAGAAATTAATTCAACCTGTGTTGTTCTCCTCTGGTATATTTAAAGACAGTATTTGTGCCCTTTAAAGAAAACATCAGTCCATACCATCCAATGGGAAAATAAGATGAAATATCCTTCTATAGTAAGGGAGATATGTCTGTTATCAGTTTTCTGTTAAAACCCAGGGTGTTTAAGTTAACATTAGATCAGAGCAGCCCTGCTCAAATGTTATTCATCGTTAACGAAGTTGTAGGTCCAGGTAACAGAACATTTGTATGAGCGATGATTTTAATGTTAAATTTGGAATCTGTCAGCAAGCTTTCCAGTCCAATTAGGAAAATATATGTAAGTATTTATTGTTAGCTTTTCTGACTGACCTGTTGGAAGCATTGTATAGAATAAAGTATTGATAGCTATATAATTATTATATACATTTAGTATTTTTATATATTAATTATAAATATATGGTTCTTATGTAGATGAAAAAGTCGTATTTGTTTGGAAAAGTTAGAAATTAATTAAACAGATGCTTTATTTCTAAGCCAGACAAAATTTGCAGGAAAAATAAGGCTTTTATATGACAGTACAGGTCTGGGTTTTCTGCCTCTTATGTTGAATTTAACATGAGTATTGTTCCTGGTTGAAAAGAAATATATTCTACACAATTTGAATGCATCATTTATTCCTAAGGATTTAGCCCACTTGGAGACAAAGGGACTAAGGCAGGAGATCCCAAAGCTCTTAGGTATGTTCAGAGTTTCAATTTTATTCCATTCTTTTCATGCATAAAATGATAGAGATAGAAAAGAACAGATTAGACAGAAGACCAACAAGACTCAACAAAAGCATAAGTGTTACAAGAGAAACTTGATTTAAGAGTACATGTTACACGGCGTTACAAGTGAATGTTTTTTTTTATGCCAGCGTCTTCACTGTAGTAACGATGCCAGTTCACTGTCTTGTTAGTCTAAGTGATGTAATTACTGAACGATTTGGAGTGAAAGTTAAGCCCATATATATTATATATCAAATATTAAAAATCATATTGCAGCTGAAGAGCCAGTTTCCATCTTTAGCAATCCTTAAAACCATTGCTTGCCTATGGCTTTTTGCTTGTTACAGTTTTTATTTGACACAGTAATTCCAAACCTGGATTCGGTTAAATCAGTTTAATTTTTTAAGACATCAGCAGGAGCTGTTCAAAGGAGAACATATGGCCAAAGGCAAAACTCACTGGAATACTTTGGGTGTCTTTGCCAGAACTAGTTTACATTGGTTTGACTGGTTTGTCAGGCTTAATGTCACAGTCATTCACAAAATGCCTCCCATGAAATATAGCGTTTTAAGAAAACTTTGGGCACTGGCGTCCTAGAAGTACAAATCATGAGTCATCCCTGCTTTGAGTCTTAATGGTGAAATTCTAGTGTACAGTATTCATTTCGTATTTTCTAGCCATCTTGGCTCCGTGTAGGTTTCAGTCATCCAGATCATAAAATTTAAGTGCTAGTTGAAGGCAAATTGTTTCAAGAAACCAAAAAGAAACTTCATCATGGAGCCTTTACAAAGATGATATTACCAACCATAAAATTACACTGTAATTTACGCAAATCCATAGGAAAACACCTGGGAAATAAAGTCATAAATCTGTACAAAGCTCCTGTCTCTATTTCAATGTGGTAGGATTTATTTACTCATTAAAATGAGGTGAGTGCCGTCATTGTTGATTTCCTGTTATTGCTAGTTAAAACACAAACTTTGAATGAATCTATACACTGAAATGCAATATTGTGTAATGTCAGGAAGGAGTTGGTCCATGTTTTCTCCAAAGTAAGCGTTATGGGTGAAATATGGCGAACTCTGCCTTGTGTTTCTCCACATCGCTCTTGGCACGCAGCCTGGTTGACTCGGGAGACCCGATGCTCTGCCCGCCTTCAGCCTCACATCCAACCTGCGCGTAGCTACGGAACTTGGCTGACAGGACACTGCCTTCCTATAGGATACAGCCTGAAAACAGAACACAACATCACATTATAAACAATTGGCAATGGATTTAAGGCCACATCATCTACAACTGAAAGAGTGAACAACTATAAATAAACCACAGTCTTTGGTGTTACTTGTCAAAAACAAGTCAAGAGTAATCTAGGACAAAATTGGTACAAACAGCTAGTATAGGGTCAGTATTTTCACATCTACAAAATGTAATACAACTGCAATATAAATGATGTGCTTAAATTGTAACTGTAGTTTTAGAACCCTAAGAGCACAAACACATGAAAGATTTTTTCTGCTCTAAAGATCATGTAGCCTCCCCAGTAGCTCTTTGTAGCTTTGTCTCTAACTGCAGCTTGTCAGTCCTAGACGATAGTATTCTTATGGGCTCTCAGTCTGTATAAAATCAAGAATAGGAAGAAACTGTGTTTAAGTTAGTTAGTTTCAATTACCATTCTGGAAAAAAGAAGCATTGATTATGGTAATGTAAATAACAAAAATCAATCTGAGAAGTGTGAGCCCCATCGCGCCTCTCATATTTAATGACTCTTTATAGCTCAGCGTTTCTTTGCTCTGATCACAATTACAAACTTCAAGCCTCACCTGAAACATCAGATATATACTATCAGAAATCAATTATCCAGCAAGAAAAGCTCAGTTAGATTAATCAATATATTTATACTATTGAAAAACTGAAATGCAAAAAGGTATAAATTTAGAGAATTGTGTTTCAACCTCTACAATTTAATAGGGTTTTGTTTGTTTGTTTTTGCCAAATGAACCAGGATTTAATTACATGGTTCAGCTCAAACCCTGATAAGTCCCCATCATATTAAAATTATTCACTAATACTTGTGTACACTGACTATCAGACCCAGCCACCAAGACATGGAATTAAAATAGAATGATGAACAGATATTGTACAACTAAAAACAAATCCAGAATAATGTAGATGGAACATGTCAACATGGACCAGACAGACCCTAAAGTGAATATTTCTACATTCATGGAGTTCATGCCACAAAGAATAAGAGTAAAAGGGAAAGCCCAACCCAGTATTAGTATGGTCTCAAAGTGCCCTAGTGAGTGTGTAATTAAAAATGTGTTTGTTATTGTTTTGAGCTGATGTAAATTAATTAAGAATTATGAGTGTTAATGTTAGCTTTTATGTTTAATATTAACATTGGTCCTGTCAGATGTTCAAATGGGAAATGTGAGATTGTACACCAGTTAATTCTCTTACCTCTGGCCTCGAGTTTTGACCTGCTTTTACCTTTCAGAGTAGCAATCTTGTTGGCTCATCCAGACGGTGTTGCAGACTTTTGATGGTTTGCTCCATGTTCTTTCTTCTGGCTACGCCCAGGTGAGCTTTTTTGGTGTCCTGTTCTTTCTTCACAGCCTCCGCCATCATGGCATCAGCAATACCGGGCCCTGACCTCAGCATTTGCATTCTTGTACTGCCCTCCACTTAGTTTCAGTGCCAAAGCACCAACTTCTTCTGGTTTATCAGCTGTGTGTATTCTACAGTATTTAGATGAGAAAGGTGGGCCAAAATTTTAGAAATAATATTTTCATTGTAAGTGTCCAGCAATGTGTGAATCATCTGAAGTGGTTGCAATAAAAGAATTAGGGTCTTAATTTCGGGAGCGCAGTAGCTGCACCTCTCAATATCCAAGTGCAGCCTGCAGCTCAGCAAGTTTCATACTTTCTCAGTTTGCCCAGAGCAGACCTCAGTTCCTCCAGTTCAGTTTTAAGCAAGCAATAAGGCCTCAACACCAAATGCCTTTAAGATCATCATTGGCCCGAACAGACTCATTCAGCTGAATTTGGCAATCCTGAAAGGGATGACATTAATCACATTAATGTTTATGACCAGTTTGAATTTCAAGAAAGGGAGCCTTTCCTTTACTAGTTTACCTTCAGATGTGCATGAACAGATTTGAGTTGCTTCTGGGCCTCAGCTGCCTGCCTGTTGGCCTGGCTTAATTGGATCTCCATCTCATTGAGGTCTCCCTCCATCTTCTTCTTCAGACGCAGAGCCTCATTCCTACTGCGACACTCAGCTTCAAGAGAGCTTTGTAGAGTGTCAATGGTCCTCTGCAGGTTCCTCTTGCACTGCTCCATCTCCTCATCTTTCTCAGCTAGTTTGCGTTCAATGTCAGCTTTAATTTGATTGAACTCTAACTGGGCTCTGAGAATCTTACCCTCTTCATGCTCCAGGGAGGCCTGGTGAACAGGAGGGAACATAGTTATGCATAACAGCAGACAGTTTTACTTTAAAATATCAGAGTCATTGAGGAACTCCTGTACCTCAGCTTCCTCAAGAGCAGACTGGATCTCATTCTTCTCCTGTTCCAGTTGTTTCCGTAATTTCTCCAGTTCATGGATGCTCTTACCACCCTCACCAAGTTGCTCAGTAAGGTCAGATATCTCTTCTGTGGGATGTCAAGCAGTGTGATTAAGATAGCTTTACAATCAACTTTAGAAAGTATGTCTACAGAAACCTGAACACAAACCCTGGCAGTAGATCTTACCCTGTAGGTTTTTGTTCTCTCTCTTCATGGTCTCCAAATGATCCAGAGACTCCTCATAAGAGTTCTTCAGTTTGAAGAGCTCAGTGCTCAGAGCCCTGGCCTCCTTCTGAGAGCTCTCCAGCTCACACTGTGACTCTTCATACTTCTGCTTCCATTCAGAGAGGACCTACAGTGAATAGAAAGACAAGCAGTGAGTAGACATGTGTCAGATGAATGTAGAAACCAGTACAAGCTTGGGAATGCACCATGTATGAAACAATTTTCCCAATATTAAAAACATCATTCTAAAGTAGAGAACATATAAAGTTCACACTAACCCTAAACAACAGCTAAACAGGTGACTTATTTGAACTACTTGAGTCATCTTTTCTTAAAGCCAGTATGCACTATCTTTTACAAATGGCATAAATTTATGTTTGTGGAAAAAGCATTCAGGTGAAAACTGATGCAGTGTAATGCGATGTGTTGACCTCCAGCCTATTCCTCTAAGCATGTGCTACAGCATCTTTTTTGATACTGCCACTGGGGGGCACCAAAGTTAGACTTTTTCAAATTCTACACGTGGCTTAAACAACCTCTTTGAAATGAACTTCACTCTGTGCTGCTTCAGTCATGTTAGCCCATAGAATCCTTAAGTTGTACTAGACAGCTCCAAGACATGTGTGTGTAAGTGTGAAATGGAGCACTAGTGGAAAATAGCAGGCTAAAAAGTCAAACAAAAGGTTAATTCAATTAGCCAGTCCAATGATTCAGGCCACACTATAAATTCATACTTTTGGTGCTCATGAATACTTCCTAGTAGGTTCTTCACCTTGTCAAAATTTCTTTGCTTCTTGTCCAGAGCAGCAGCAGCAGCATTAGACCTCTCCACATCCACCATGAGATCTTCAATCTCATTCTGCAGTCTGTGTTTGGTCTTCTCCAGAGAGGAACATTTAGCATTCACTGCTTCAACAGCCTCCTCAGCCTCCTGCAGACGCTGAGCCAACTTTTTCCTTAAGAAATCAGTCATTCAAATCATTGAATATTCCTGCAGTTGTGCCACTATGACTGGCTGCTCAGTCATCAAACAGACACACTTTTTGTCTTGTTAGTCAGACCATTACACAAAGAAAGCTGACCTGCTAGACAAAGTAAATTCTCTTTTTAGGAATTACAGACTAAATAATGAATTTGAATCTCAAACTGTCTTACTTTGCCTCCTCCAGTTCCTCTGTCCTCTGGATAGCATCAGTTTCATACTTAGTTCTCCACTGAGCCACCTCAGAGTTTGCCTTGGACATGCTGCGCTGTAGTTCACCCTTGGCCTCCTGCTCCTCCTCATACTGCTCCCTGAGTAGGTCACAGTCATGTCGAGCAGACTGCACAGCATGGGCCAGAGCACTCTTTGCCTGTTGAAACAAAATGATATGAATGAGTAACCACCGTAAGAATACATCAGTTAGAAATTACTGTTCAGTGCTGTCAGTTGTGGCATATTAAATAGTGATGATGTGAAGATGACGAAGAGCTCTCCGCTGACACTGTCTTGCTTGTATATAGAAGTTTATTACAAAGAAGTCCAGCATCAAACCGGCAGCCTGTGAGAGGATCCAAGCCAATATGGATCTCTCTCCCTAACAGCTCTAAACATCAGTATATATATGTTAGTTGTCTTCATAATCTATAGGAAGCATCTGGACCTCAATGACCTCACCTTTCCAAGAAACAGAGAGGAAGGGAGGCCCCTCTCCCTGTCACCTACATATTTATGTTCACGGTTATTAATCTAAACATGAACCCAAAAAATAGAAAAACATACGTGGGAAACACTCGTGTTCAGACACTCCAAGAGAATAAAAACCATATATGGAACTTCAGACACTACACAGTACAGTATGCAATGAAACTTTATTTCACCTTGGTCTCCTCCTCCAGTTGTCTCTTTAAGTCTTCAATCTGTTGAGTGTAGGACATTTTTCCTCTTGTCAGTTGAGACACCAGGGAATCCTTCTCTTCCAGCTGCCTTAAGAGCTCACCTAGCATTTTTGGAAAATGTGTGATGTTATTGGCTGTAAACCTTTTATCACCAAGAAGTGAACTTTTATGAGAAATTTCTTCCAGAAACGCTCATTGATTTTTTTGCAAGTAGATAGTTTACAACAATAGCAAAAAAATACCATTTTCTGTTTGAAGCTTTGCTTTTTGCATATTGAAGTCATTGATGCAGCGTTGAGCTTCTTCAAACTTGGTCTTATATTCATTCATCTGATCTTCCATAGTCCTGCATGTCTTCTCTATGTTTGTCTAAAATTAAATAGATCATATACAAAGCACAAATTTTTAATACATCCATTATGTACCAAACACCCCCATATCTCAACAGTAGCACAAAATTATTTTGTCAATTTAGCTTGCCTTTGTCTTCACAATATGTTCCATATTGGAGACCACATCATCAAGCTCTAGTTTGAGCTCACTCTTCTCCTTCTCCAGTTTCTGCTTGACTCTCTGCAGGTTATCAATCTGCTCTCCCAGGTCAGCAACACTGTCAGCTTGTTTCTTCCTGAGTGTGGCAGCAGTGGCTTCATGCTGCAGAGTGGCCTCTTCAAGGTCTCTGCGGAGTTTCTGGAACTCAGCCTCCCTCTTCTTGTTCATCTCAATCTGGGCAGCTGTTGCTCCACCAGCCTCCTCCAGCCTCTCACTGATCTCCTCCAGCTCTCTGGACAAGTCTGCTCTCTGCTTCTCAACCTTGGCTCGGGCAGCTCGCTCTGCCTCAAGCTCTTCCTCCAGCTCTTCAATACGGGCCTGTTGAGCCAGAATTATTTAGTCAATCACACTATTGAGCTTTTACCAATTTTGAACTATTATATGTGAATAATTAATTACCTGAAGCTCTTTCAGTTTCTTTTGAAGCTGAATGGCAATAGCCTGCTCATCCTCTATTTTATTATTCAGTTGACTGAGTTCAAAGTCTTTCCTGTGGTGGCATAGTGAAAAAATAAAACTTAGCACACCTGTATATGAGTTTATATATATCTGTACTGTAGGAAATACAGGTGTACATGTAGAATAATTACTTTTTCAGATGCTCTTCAAGTTGTTGTTTGTCATTCTCCACATCCATTAGGCTCTCCTGGGTCAATTTCAGGTCTCCCTCCAGCTTCCTCTTTGCTCTCTCAAGATCCATCCGTACCTTCTTCTCTTGTTCCAGAGAACCTTCAAGCTGGATTATATAATTAGAGAAGGTCACAATTTTCATCAACGTGCACTGGACAGACAATGATCTCTCTAAATACGTTAAAATAATGGAGACAACATGCATTTAAATACATACATCATCCACTTGCTGCTCCAGCTTTGCCTTGGCTTTGGTCAAAGTGTTGACTTTGTCCTCTTCACTCTGCAGGTCATCCAGTGTTTGCTGGTGAGCTTCCTGTAAGGCTTTCTTTTCCTTAGTCAATTTGGCAATGATTTCATCCAGAGCTGCCATCTCCTCGACCAGGTTCTTCACCTGCAAATTGAGAAATACTTTAGGGATTGTAAACAACATAAAATATATCACTATTTCATGCTCAAAATATTAAGACAAATGGAAATAGATGAGTAGTTGTCATACCTTGTTCTCAGTGGCATGTTTCTCTTTCTCCACTTTGGCCAATGTTAACTCTAAGTCATCAATGTCCTTCTTCAACTCAGAGCACTCGTCCTCCAACTTCCGCTTCTTTGCTGTAAGTTCAGCATTCATCTCCTCCTCATCCTCCAGTCTCTCAGAGAGCTCTTTAGCTTTTGCTTCCATCTGAATTTTGTGTTTGATTAGCCCCTCACATCTTTCCTCAGCATCTGCAAGATTATCTTGCTCCTGAAATGAAAATGTTATTAAGCTGATAGCATTGTTAACACATAAGTTGCTATATACACAATTAATTTACTGTCTGTATTATTTCACATATGGTATATATTCTAAAGTTAAAAGGATATACATACATATATATATAAGGAGAGAGAGAGAGAGAATATTTTGACATTAAGATATTAGAAATCCTGTCATAGATTTACAGCCTGGACTTGGAGCTGCAGGTCATTCTTCTCTTGGAGCAGTGAGACCATTTTTTCCTCTAGTTCCTTCCTACGAGCTTCAGACTTTGCATAAGCCTCTTTCAACTTCAGGAATTCTTCCTTCATGTTGGCCATCTCCTTTTCTGCCTCAGCAGATCTCAACAGAGGTTTAATCTTAAAGAACAGCTTCATCCATGGCCAATTCTTGACCCCCATGAAGGCACGGATGTTCCACTGGATCACCAATAGTGCATCTCTGTCCGAGATCAACCAAAATTGTTACTTGCTTAATTGTTACTTAATACAAATGAAATCATTGAATAATCATTATCATTTACTTAGTTTTAGTTATTTTAAATGTCTGATTCCTCTAACCTCCTTTCAACAATCTTCTGGAATTCCACTCTTGCCAGCAGACCTCTTGATCTAGCCTGGATCCCAGTGATAATGAGTGACAAACGGTCATCTCTCATCTCTTCCAATTGCCCAAGGAGACCAGCCTTGAAGAATACCTTTTGGAGCATGTGACAGTATGTAAATATTCACATAGGTATTACACATACCTGGCACCCATTTTAGGACATTTTCCTGCTATAGGCTTATTTGATCTGGTACGACCAGTAGCTTATGATGGCAAATATTAACTAGTGTTCACAAGAAAAGATAAACTAAGATAAACATTGCTGTGTGTTGTGATATAGTAATTTGATGACTCTTCTCTATTTGTGCTTCATTTTTTACCACTTTTCACATTTATCTATGATACAGGTAAATTGAGAGCGAGAGAGAGACTGTACATATGAACAAACAATCAAAACAAGTGCTTTAGTTTTTTCCCTTTTGTTGATTACCTTAGTGTGTCCAAACTTGTACTGATTGTGATCTATATCCAGAGACCCAAGAAGTTTCTCAGCTCCCTTCCTGCTGTCAATGAATTGACCCTCAGGGATGGCAGCAGGATTCAAGATGCGATATCTGGAAAACCAAAGAAGACTTATATTTGCATTCTCTTTTGGAATTATACAGTAAAAAATTATGATATGAGATAATACCTCTGTTTGAAATCTCCATAGAGGATCCTGTTGGGGAAGCCCTTTCGGCAGATCCTGATACCTTCCAGGACACCGTTACAGCGCAGCTGGTGCATCACCAGAGGATTCTCCATGGCCCCAGGAGTCTTGGTCTCATTGGGGATGATGCAGCGTACAAAGTGAGGGTGAGTAGACCTCAGGTTGGTCATCAGCTTGTTCAGGTTCTCCTGTGGAGTTAATTAAATATTTAAAAGTTTAGATGGTTGTTGTGGCATATACTTGTCAGTTATTAATGTAAAATTAAGTCTCTGTCATTGGGTTCCATATGAAATAGCCATTCTATTTATTTGTCATCACTAACCCTGTGCAAAGCAGACACAGTTTGGAAGGATGATCCCTTCTTCTTGCTTCCTCCTCCTTTTTTTCCAGCTTCAGCTAATAAACCATTTTCATTAGATTGCATTAATAGACACAAGCACAAATGATCCAATCTTGCAGTTTTGGCAATGAAAAAATATTGACATTCCCAGTGGATAATATAGTACATTTAGTTTATTCTTACTCGACTCGGCTCCAGCGTAATTTGCGAAGAGGAAACCCAGCAGCTTGACAGTAGACTTCTGGTAGAGTCCTACAACAGTCTCATTCAGAGGATCCTTGTTCTTCACCAGCCAGTTGTTGATATTATAATCAACAGTTCCAGCATAGTGCATTAGGGCAAAATGAGCCTCTGGTTTTCCTTTGACAACTCTGGGCTTCTGGAAGTTACTGGATTTCCCCAAATGGTTGTCATAGAGCTTAGCTTTAAAGGTGGCATCTGTGGCTTTCGGGAACATGCACTCCTCTTCAAGGATGGACATGATACCCATGGGCTAAGGGGAAAAAAAGATGACAATGATAAGAAGTAACCTTTCTTGATTTATCACTGTCTGAATTTGATAGCGCCATTACCTACCTTTTCAATTAGGTCAATACAGGCCTGCAAATCCATACCAAAATCTATGAAAGTCCATTCAATGCCTTCTTTCTTGTACTCTTCCTGCTCCAGCACAAACATGTGGTGGTTGAAAAACTGTTGCAGTTTTTCATTGGTGAAGTTGATGCACAGCTGCTCAAAGGTGTTGAACTATAGTGACAAAAACATAGTCATTTGAAATTCTAATATCTTTGTTACCAAAGATTCAATTTTAAAAATGGAGTTGCTTTGCTTGTAGAATATAGACTATATAAAATATGATAGACAGAGCTTACATCAAATATTTCAAATCCAGCAATGTCCAGCACACCAATGAAGTACTGACGAGGCTGCTTGGTATCTAAGGATTGGTTGATCCTCACCACCATCCACAGAAACATCTTCTCATACACTGCCTTAGACAGCGCACCAATAGCATAGTACACCTAGAGAGAGAAACCAAACTTAAAAAGTAACAGAAAATAGCTTGTGTTGTACGCTCAAGTTGCTGCCTTCATCTGTTATAGTCATTCTTACCTGTTGGACATTTTGTCCCTTGGTGACCCACTCATTTCCTACTTTGACTCTTGGGTGACAGAGACCTTTGATTAAGTCAGCAGAGTTTAGGCCCATCAGATAAGCTACTTTGTCAGCATCTGTGGAGATATTGTGTCATTGATTAATCAAGGTCATCACTGCCTTTCATGGTTCTCATCATTCTTTTATGCAACTTTGTCATCATCTGAGAAAATAAGTTAATAATTAAATCCTGACATGTTTTATATTCCATTTATCATCTTTCAGGGCTTCAGAGAGCTTCATTAACCTTCAGTGCCATCAGCCTCGGCCTGCTCCTCTCGTTGCTTCTGCTTGAACTTCATGTTACCATAGTGCATGATGGCACCAGTCAGCTTGTAAATGCCATTCTTCTCCTCTTGTGTGAAGCCCAGCACATCAAAGGCATCCTGAATGAGGAAAGTGGGTATTATATTTGATATGTCACAGATTTTAACATTGTGTCAGGGTATGCAGTAGAGTGACAGGAGAGACCTGGGGAACAAGATAGTGTCTGCTCTCTGAGAGACATGGATCCCACATTAAACCATGGTTGACATCCAGCATCTAATCCAATGTATTAAAGATTTTTTCCTCTCTCATCTAGTGATATCAATGACATCAAGTTTCATAATCCCATACCAACAGCTAGATGTAGAATAACATTTGCAACAAGTTTTCTGTTTTTTTTTCAAGGAATGCAAAGTGTAAACCATTATTTTAACATAAATACCATAAGGTACTCTGTCATTAGAGAGAGTGTTTCATGAAAAGACTTTATAGTGCATCTCAGCTCACATCAGTGGCCATCAGCTCTTCAGCATCATTTATGGAGGCTACGGTTGTTTCTCCTTGGGAGATGAAGGCGTAGTCATATGGGTTGTTGGTGATGAGCAACATCTCTGAAAGGCACAACAGAATGCAAAGTCCAACCTTTGCATGTTAGATATACTCTATAGCAATATTTCAACTACTATCTGTTATCTGCTAAGTTGTTTTCATTTACCAAGCAACTCAGGTTTCTTCTGAGACAGAATTTGATAGAAGATGTGGTAGTCTCTCTCAGCCTTAAGCTGAAAGACGACACGGGATTTTTCTAGCAGATCTGTTGAGCACAGTTGCATTATGTAGGTGAATGGCCAGGTGATCATCAGCATTATGGGTCCAAACCAGATTAAAGTATAAAAAAGATACTACTCACAGGTCTCAATATCAGCTGAGGCCAATTTTCCACTGGCAGCAAAGTGAATTCGGATAAATTTGCCCTACAATTTATGGCAAACAAAAAAGATAGTAATGATAAAAGGGGAAAATGTAAAAATCTCAAACTGTTTCATTAGAGACAGAAACTTACAAATCTTGAAGAATTGTCATTCCTGATGGTTTTGGCATTACCAAAGGCCTCTAAAGCTGGATTAGCCTGAATGATCTGATCTTCCAGAGTACCCTGAAAGAATACAGGAGTGCAACATTGTTTAAAAAATAAAGAAAATTATGCATTGCACCACTGAACATTTTCTGTCAAATCAGCGTAATAACCTTTTTCTCAGAGCCCCCTTCTTTCTTTCCACCTCCAGCTGCAATGCTGGCAAAGTACTGGATGACTCTCTTGGTGTTGACAGTTTTCCCAGCACCAGACTCTCCACTGAAGACACAACCAAAAATAGACCGCAACTCAAATTAGTTTGCAAGGGATGTATTCAATCAATCAAGCAGGCAAGCAGTGATCATATGTGTGTGTGTGTGTGTGTGTGTCCCACAGTCTTCAGTCTACTCGGTAAAAAGTC
>BRZM01004351.1:0-12862 GCA_033238685.1 Lates japonicus
GAGATCGGCTACGGGACGTTCTCCAGGGTGAAAATGGCTTTCCACGCTCTGACTAAAGGTTGGTGTGCAGAAGTCCTTAGAGGAGAGGTTTATGATACAATATGTTCTCAGACTGTTGTTTAACATTTCTGTGTTCCTTCATTCTCCTCGTAGACAAAGTGGCCCTGAAGATCCTGGACAAAACGAGGCTGGACGTTCAGGCCCAGCGTCTGCTCTCCAGGGAGATCAGCAGCATGGAGTCCCTGCAGCACCCCAACGTGGTCCGTCTGTACGAGGTGGTGGAGACGCCAAGCCGCCTCTACCTGGTGCTGGAGTACGCGGGAGGAGGAGACCTTCACAACAGGATCTGCAACGACGGGAAGTTTTCCGACAACGCCAGCAAGATCACCTTCGCCCAGATCCTCTCTGCCATCAAATACATGGTCAGTGACGAGATTTGGTTTGTTTTTAACATTTAAAAAGTCTGACAGGACACTTCAGAAAGGTGAAAAAGATTTTAGATGTACAGAAATGAGGAAGAAAAAATTATTTGAAAACACTAAGAACAGTTTAAATTCTTCACATGAAAGCTGTGTGAACAAGAATGTTTTAATCATATTCATCAATCAGCATTATCATTTAATGTCGCAGTTTCATTGCTGCAGGGATCACAGGGACTTTGTCCATGTCCCTGATTTGAAAACAAAGATGGCTTTAACATGTCTTTGACCTATTTACTGCAACAGTTGGCACAAAGTTTTACAAAGCAACAGCCTAATATGACAAACATTTCAGGGGCGTTCACGTTGGTTTAAGATGTTTTGATTTCACTGGTTTGAATAAAAACCACTTACAGCAGTGACGTCCTGAGAGGCCCAGAATCTCAGCGGTTGAGTAAAAGTTTGTCACAACCAACACAACCAACAAAGGCCAAGACTGTTCAAGTGCAGTCCAGATTTTACCAGAACCAGAGCCCACAGATCTACAGTCTCAGATCTGGATTTCAAACCAAATGTACGTTTTGCTCTGCAGCACAGCATCAACATCATCCACCGGGACCTGAAGGCGGAGAATGTTCTGTTCACCAGCAGCGGCTGCGTGAAGGTGGCTGACTTCGGGTTCAGCACACGCGTTTCGAACCGCAGCGACGCCCTTGACACCTTCTGCGGCTCTCCGCCGTACGCCGCCCCGGAGCTCTTCAGGGACGAGTGTTACCTGGGGCCGCCAGTGGACGTGTGGGCCATGGGCGTCCTGCTCTTCTTCATGGTGACCGGCACCATGCCGTTCCGCGCCGAAACCATGGGCAAGCTGCGGCGCTGCATCATCGAAGGCGCCTACGCCATCCCCCCCTGGGTGCCCGGCCCCTGCCAGAGGCTCATCAAGGGCATCCTGAAGCCAGTCCCCGCCGAGCGCTACGCCGTCGACCAGATGATGGGCTGCGACTGGCTCCTGCCTGTGGAGTTCCCCTGGGCGATGGTGAACCCCGAACCACCGAGCCCCCTGCAGAGCCTGCTGGACTCGGAGTACGGGGACCTGGAGGAGGAGGAGGACAAGGAGGTCAAGAGCTCGCTGGAGGAGCTCGGATTCACCACGGACCACCTTCGGAACAATCAGACCACAGACAGCCGCAGCCCCGTCACCGGGGTTTATCGCATCCTGCTGCACCGAGCGCAGAAGAACAGGGGCTGCGACTGTCCCCCTGTGGTCCGAGGGATGGTGAGAGACCCCAAGAGAGAGGGGCTTCGGGCCTACAGGGGCCTCAGGCACACCTCCAAGTTCTGTGTGCTTTCATAACAAACTGCTATTTTTATACACACCTCTTTTATACCAATAAACAGCAGCAGCAGTACTGATTTTTTATTTTATTTTCCATCGTGTACGGGACAGTGTAGTTCTAATACTTTTTATTATTTGAGTATTAACTCCTTCTGTGTATGAAAGTGCCTAATGAAACAAAACAGAAACAATAGTTGTGAAAACATCTATTTAAATTGTTTCCCCTGCAGATAAAGTGAATTTAGAATCATCCTGTAAAACCAAAAATACTCTATGGCTGCTTTTTTAATCTTATCATTTTAATCTTCTCTGGACCTGCGGGGGGTCCAGACCCTTAGCTTGAGTACCACTTGTTTAACCTGTAAAATGTTGGGAAGGTAATGAGAAATGTTCTTTACTGGTTCTCAGAGCCAAACAACCAAGAAGACAGTGTTAATTATTGTCTATTATTTCCCCTAATCCAGAATCAAACTACTAATGTTTGTTTCTTTAAGGGGAAAGAAGCAGCTCAGAGCCACGTAAACGGTCTCAGTCTCTCAAACAGACTCTTATTGTTTATATGAAGAGGTAAATAAAGTGGTAACAACTCTGATGTGTCCCGCAGATTTCATTGTTGAGCTCCAGAGCAGGTGTCTGCTGCTGCTGCACCCAAACAGCTCATCTCGCGTCTTTGTGGCCTGTTTACCAAAAGTTTCACTAAGTGCCTGCGAGTAAATAATAGTCCCGACAGCAGCTGGCAGGACACCAGATGATACTCAGGACCTCTCCCCTCCTCATCTCCACAACCGGCCCAAACCAGTCAGACCCAAACACCCGAATACCCCCCCCCCCGCTCCCGTCCGGCTCCTCCCAGCCCTGCCCTGCGCCGACCCCCACCTGCAGGAAGCGGCAGATGGCGCGGCGTGGCTGCGGAGACATCTGCAGGCCAGACAATAGGCGGCTCTGTGCGGACCGCTGGAGCTGACAGACCCTGGAGCTCCGCTATTGTGCGCTGCGCCATACACATGCAGATGAGGGTCTGCAGGGGGAGGGAGCGCAGAAACAAGGGCAGCAGATGACAGGCCTCAGCGCCTTCCATGCAAATGTTGCTGAGTTTGAAACTTTTGCCAGTTTCAGAACCACTCCTCCTCCATCCAAATACACACACACACACACAACTCACGCAGCTTTGCAAGAGAAAGTGAAAACATAACAACACAAATATTTGATCTTTTGTCTTTTATTGAACATTTTCCCTTTTCTTACAATTTCTAATGAGAAACTGTCAGAGACATAAATTAGTTTCCAACGTTCAGATCTTTTAAAAAACATTTGTCTTCATCACATTCATGAAGTTTTAGAAGATAATCTTACAAATTCTCCTTTTTTAAACATTAATTTATCCATTTTTCTAAAGTGAAACCTTTAGAGAAAAGACTTTGTTTAGTTTTAAAATATTTTTTGTCATCGTTAAATTTCTAAAGTGAAACCTTTAGAGAATTAAGACAATTCTGGAAAGTGGGAAACATTTCCGCTGATTGCAACTGTTGTCGTGTTGCTCAGCAAAGAGGACATCTTTAAAAAGTCCCTTTTTAAGAAGGCCTCTTTCTCAGCACCGCTTCTTCTCCTGCTGCGCGTGCTTCAACGTGCGACATTTGCTCTGTGGGGACCACAGGACGCAGAACTCGCTTCTCCTTCCTCTCCAAACCTCATCCGCACAAAGAATGAGGGTCGATGTGTCGCTCTTGTGGCATACCTGACCTCGTTCACATAAAGAATGAGAGTCATCTTGGCATGGACGGGACAAGAGGCGACGGTTCGTGGCAGGGCCCCCTTTTCTTCGGGGGCCGGCGCCGCGCTGCCTGGACGGGAATCCTCCTCAGGAGTATCCAGGGATGAACAGAAACAGGGTCATCCTGTTCATCAGGATGAGATATTTCCAGATAAGAAGCTTCACAGCATCTGAGCAAAGACAGAGGAGCCAAGGCCCGGATCAACGCTCGGGGAGGCTGATCTCGGGAACCCAGTCGTTCAGACGCCGGCTCTCCTCGCAGAACAGGTGCAGCTTCTCCAGAGCCGGATCCTCCCAAGACCCGTCAGCCGGGTTCTGTTCAGACAGGAAGAGGAATCAGGATTTAGTCACGTGTGTCTTTGAAAACAGCATCACATTTAGACTGAGGAGCTGAAGTTAGAGAATCAGGATCGCTTTCATTGAGCTCTACGCACCGTGATGAGGATGCAGTGGGCGTCTTCAAGCTGCTCCGCCTTGTCACCGACGATCTCAGCCAGACGCTGCATGTCGCTCACTCTGACGATGCTGATGTCGTTGTCGAAGCAGAAGGACTGGATGAGGGTGAAGTGGATCTGGAGAGCGATGTCGCACTCGAACTCCTCGTCCATGGCCAGGACGCAGAAGGACACGCTGTCCGGGTCACTGTGGAGAAACAACAAAGAGAGAAAACCCGTGAGTTTTCATCCAAAACCTGAATCCAAAGGATCTGAAATCACTGGAACAACGCGCAGTGAAGTTTAATCTTGTGAGTCTGATACTTACAGATTCATAACTTTGGCGCACTCGTAGACGCCGACGGTGAGGGAGTCGTTGTCTTTAGCGGACACCAGGACTTCCTCCAGGGCTTTGCCGGTGCACTGAGCGCGCTCAGTGCTGGGCTTCTGGATCAGAACTTCCTCAAGAGTCATGATGAAGACGATGGAAGATTATTCCGAGAAGGCAGAGCTTTCCGAGAGAGAGACAGAGAGAGAGAGATATCCGAGAGAGTGTGAAGAGCAGAGTGTTTTCAAACCCGCTGCCCTCCCTCTTTTATACCCCGCAGCTCGTGCGGCACAGTGAAAGCGCTGCGTTCTGATTGGCCGAGGCTGAATGGTGTATTGGTATGATAATGCCATTGTCACACTCCGGCTCGTGGCAGATTGATGGGGGTCATCGAGCCACGCACGCTCCCTCCTCCTCCTCCTCCGCTGAGCAGCAGCCTGGCCTGGAACTAAAAATAGCTTCATTAAAAAACACAAGTCTGATCACTCTGCAGCACGTCTGTGCGAATAAAAGAAACACAGGAGGTGATTTTACTCGCAGAGCTGCACGATGAAAACCTACTGCACTTTTCCATACATTAATAATAACTCTTCTTTAGTCGTTCTTATGCATTTTATACACAATTAAATGAACTGTAAAAGTGCGCAGAAGCGTCTTATCGTTCTTTTTGGAAGCCAAGAGAACTTTAAAACAATTAAAGTCTCATATGAACTCACCTGCTGCAAGAAAACTCAACAAACTCTCAATAATGTTGTTTAAATGTTAAACTTTTGTTGATTACACAACATGGAGAAAGTGTGAAGGTCCCCTCCCCCACTCTGTCCTCTCTCCCCCCGAGCAGCAGCAGCAGCAGCAGCAGCAGAGAGAAAGGGCAGGTGGATGATGCCATCTGTGGACTAGAGGCTGGCCATAAAACGGCCCCATTGTGCGCGCAGAAGTCCTCTATTATCACGGTCCCCCTCCATACAAATGCAAATGAACAGCGCGTGCCAGAACGCTGTGCGTGCTGCGCAATCTGCACTGCACGGCCCATGCGGACCACGTGGCCATCAGCTGTCCAGAAAATCCTTGCTCGGGTTTTTTTTTTATTATTTATTTACTCTGGGGAGTTCAGGGCGCACACGGACTGAATTCTATAGGAAAACTTTAGAAGTTTATTGCACTTGTGTTTGGTGCGTGGATCCACCAAATGTTTTTATCTGTGGTGTAAATTAAACCACTTCTGGAAACTTTCTGTTATTTTGCGATTATTTTTACGCACGACGAAACTTTTACGCACGCTGCATGCCCACTGTTAAGAGTTTCTCCACAATAGTTCGTGCACATTCGGTTCTGTTTAGTGTTTGATTTGTAGATGCATAAAATGTGTTTGTCCGTGGCTTTAAATAAACCTCTTTCTGACGACTTTCTGTTAGTTGTCGATCACTTTTACGCGCGACAAAACTTTTACGCACGGATTTATCATACCTGTTCTACTGTTTCTCCCCAACAGCTCGTGCTTATTTGGTGATATTTAAGCTGCATAATAATTCAAAACACATCTTGCATCAGGTCAGGCCTGCTGCCACTGCTGCGTAAATAGTGGAGGGGGAGTAGGCTCGAGCAGAGAGGCGGTGCAGGAGACACAGGTTGGCGGTGATTGATTCAGCGCTATTGTTCCGCGGAAGGCAGAGCGGCAGATGGAGAACTGTCGCTATGAGGGGACACTCCAACCCCCCCCCCCCCCGTTCTCTCCTAAACCCAGGTCAACCCCGACCCCAGGGCGCGCCGATCTTTTGTCAGCGAGTCTCCACATTCGCCGATCTGTTGTCTGAGTTTAGATTAAATTTGAATGCCAAAGAGGGGAAAGCTTATGGTCCAAACTTTCACAATGAAAAGTGTTATCTCCAAAGTGCCACAGACGTGTACAGGCAGATAAAAATCACTTTCGGTTGCGCTGTGAATGCGCAACAATTCCTCAAAGTGTGTTTTGCTAACAACAAACCGCTTATCTGTACATTACTGCAGCAACAAGCTCATTTGTTTATTTCTATTTGCTGTCCTCGTGCTGCAGCCTCATCAGCTGGCCCAGAGGCCTTTCATCTAAAGTCTGATTTGGATCCAGCTGATTGAGACTCAAACACTGAGCTATTTTAGGAAGGATCAGCTTGCATGGCCCACAGGGCAGGCGCGTGCAAATCGATACCGACCTATTGTTGCTGAAGCACATCTGCCAGACGGAGGCCTCCCCGGCAGCGCGCGACAGGTGTTGGTGGTCAAAGCTCTTTTCTGGTGACCTGCGGCGAAAGTCCTAAACCTCTTTGTAAGGGTGGAAGTGTCTAAAGCTGCAGGATAAGTTGAAGTTGTTTGGATATTTGGCTTCTGGTGTGTTAGCTAACAGGACCTCGGGTTAGAGAAAACAGGAGAATATTTTAGTAGATGCAGAAAAAGGTGCAACAAATACTCGATTTTCAAGTGTTTCTGAGCCATAAAGCAACAAAACACGCTTTAAACGTCAGCGTATCTTCCCCTAAACCTCTGCGCTCAGATTTTGTTTAACTTAAAAATCCTAATTTGCAGCGAGATGAAAAACTGCGGTCATCACGCCCAGCAGGTGCTGCCTCGACTTCCTTTGTCCCTCTCTCCCTTCACCTTCCCCTCGGGGACAGATGGTATCTCTCGGTTGCTATGGAGAACGATGCAGACAGAGAGATAAAGCACGCAGGCATCTCCAGATGCCACGCGCCTCAAATGAGGCCGGGCTTTAGGCATGCAAAGCAGCGGCGCGTGCCACTGCCCAATCTACAAAAAAACAGTTCAGGCTGTGAAATTGGTCATGAGTTATAAAAGTCTGTCTGACATCCAGGACAACTAATATGGTGGACATCAACTTTTTTAGCTTCTTAACTACAAATAAAACTTACTACAGATTTGATGGCCATTTTCAAATGTATGTACAGTTTTAAATATGTGGCTTCTATTACAGTAAAGGACATTTACAGGTATAATATTGGTTTATTTACTCAAGTATTTTGCTGGTTTGCTGAAGAAAAGGTCTGCATGGGACTTAATTCGATGAATATTCATCTTAAAATCAGAACAATACTGAATCCAGACTTTTATTTTGAAGGTTTTACAGGAATAGTGCAGTGAACAAGTTATTTCTTTGGACATGAACATACACTTGCTGAAGTGAAACCTGCCATTTTGTTTTATTTTCTTCACATATTATTTTCATTTTTCAAGATTTAAGAGTCAGATTTAACAGTCAGCCATTGACTTCCATTCATTTCTGACTCTTGAAAATCCAGTCTGAATTCATGCAGATTGATTTGTAAAGTACACACTGTATTACCTTATTACAATAATTAAAATTTTGACCAAGATAAATACAGATTTGATTTTAGCTAATGGGGAGGGAGCATTTTAAAATCTGACTTCAAATCCTGAAAACGTACAATATGGAAGGACAAGAACAAAACAAAAAACTGACATGAAAACACTCCAAAGTGCCCATGTTTTCCTTTCATTTTCCATACAGTCTGAAAGACAACAACAAACTCTTGAAACTTTTGAGTTGTGTAATTCAGACTTGATGTTCGCAGGGATGAGTGACAGTACTCAAGAAAAATACTGTGTAGAAATGAATGGAAGTCAATAACAGCTTGAAATATCATAAAATGACATTAAAACCTACAGCAGATGCAGTGCCATGGTTTACTGTTGTATCATCCTCTAATAGTTTGAATGGAAGTTATCGGTCGCTTTGAATTCATCCAGAACTTTGAGGACTTTGACGAGCAGTCTGGTCTTCCTGTGTGGTTTCATTATTCCTGTACACTCAAAGAATCATTTAAAGGTCAGAGAGTTTCTACATCTGATCCTTTTCAACCAAAGCTGCCCCCAACTTTCTAAGACTTTCTATTGGCACGCGTCCCAGAGGGTGGGGTGGGGGCTGCAGGGCCTGTTGTAGCCTTTGTGATCCTGACGGCCAATCAGGGAGCGAGCGTGTGCCGGGTCTGCAGTATAAAAGCTGGCTGGATTTCAAGGAAGGAGCACAAACACTGTTCTCTTGGACTTTCTGACCACACATCAGCTACAACTTTAACGATGCAGTCTCCTGGAAAATCTCTGAAGGAAGCTCTGCTCTGTGCTCAGAGCGAGGACCGACTCACTGTTGGAGTCTACGAGAGCGCTAAAATCATGACTGAGTAAGTACAACAAACATGACTCAAATATGACTTTGGCATCTTCTCTGATGATTCACCTTGATGGATGTCTGATCTGAGAGCGGCAGCTAACAGGAGGTGTCTTTTCTTCATCCACAGTGACCCGGACAGCGTGTCCTTCTGCGTCCTGGCCATGGACGAGGAGTTCGAGTGCGACATCGCTCTCCAGATCCACTTCACCCTCATCCAGTCCTTCTGCTTCGACAACGACATCAGCATCGTCAGAGTGAGCGACATGCAGCGTCTGGCTGAGATCGTCGGTGACAAGGCGGAGCAGCTTGAAGACGCCCACTGCATCCTCATCACGGTGCGTAGAGCTCAATGAAAGCGATCCTGATTCTCTAACTTCAGCTCCTCAGTCTAAATGTGATGCTGTTTTCAAAGACACACGTGACTAAATCCTGATTCCTCTTCCTGTCTGAACAGAACCCGGCTGACGGGTCTTGGGAGGATCCGGCTCTGGAGAAGCTGCACCTGTTCTGCGAGGAGAGCCGGCGTCTGAACGACTGGGTTCCCGAGATCAGCCTCCCCGAGCGTTGATCCGGGCCTTGGCTCCTCTGTCTTTGCTCAGATGCTGTGAAGCTTCTTATCTGGAAATATCTCATCCTGATGAACAGGATGACCCTGTTTCTGTTCATCCCTGGATACTCCTGAGGAGGATTCCCGTCCAGGCAGCGCGGCGCCGGCCCCCGAAGAAAAGGGGGCCCTGCCACGAACCGTCGCCTCTTGTCCCGTCCATGCCAAGATGACTCTCATTCTTTATGTGAACGAGGTCAGGTATGCCACAAGAGCGACACATCGACCCTCATTCTTTGTGCGGATGAGGTTTGGAGAGGAAGGAGAAGCGAGTTCTGCGTCCTGTGGTCCCCACAGAGCAAATGTCGCACGTTGAAGCACGCGCAGCAGGAGAAGAAGCGGTGCTGAGAAAGAGGCCTTCTTAAAAAGGGACTTTTTAAAGATGTCCTCTTTGCTGAGCAACACGACAACAGTTGCAATCAGCGGAAATGTTTCCCACTTTCCAGAATTGTCTTAATTCTCTAAAGGTTTCACTTTAGAAATTTAACGATGACAAAAAATGTTCTTTAAAAAATATCTTAAGGTTTCACTTTCGATATTTAACTTTGAAAGAAAAATATACAAAAAGTGTTTTAAATGGAAAAAAAAACCTGAACCTGATCTTGAAAATTGAAAAATACAGAAAAAACTAAAACTGAAAGTAAAGTATTTCCTGAAGGTTTCACTTCAGCTCTACTGTTCTCTCTTTGTCAAATAACTTGTTCGCTGCAAATGTGATTTTGTATTTTTTGTAGAACAAAAACTTAGAAATAAAATATTTGACTCCAGTTTTTCTCTCTGACTGTTCTTTGACCTTTTCATCTGACATTAAAGTTCACCAAAGCACAAATATAATCCCATACAGACCTTTTCTTTTAGTCTGGTTTGACTCTCTGAGCTTTGCTTTAACAGTTTCCTGTAGTTTCAAAATGTCTTGTCTATATATTCACACATGTATTCAGCTTTGGAGAGGTTTGTGATTTGAGGTGTTTCTGCCCTATTCATAGAAATGTGAGAAACCAAACCAAAACAAAAAGATCTTTTGTAGATCTAAACGTTGCTTTATTCATCAGCGTCTCTTCAAACGTTTCTCCTCATCCATTCACCTCAAAAGTTGTGCCAGAAATCCTTTCTCTGCTTCACTCGGTCTTAGCAATTCATTTAAATCACTTTCTGAATAAATCTGGGTTAAATACTATGAGAGCATGTCCAAAGTTAAAGGAACAGTTCAACATTTTGTGAAATAAGCTCTTGTCCCAGTCTGCAGAAAAGAGGAAACAGCGACCATGGCTCTGTCCAAAGGTAACAAACTCCATCTAACCTATCTAGTATCTACCGGATCCTATCTAAGTTGTATTTTTGTGGCTGAGCTAATCGCCTATTTAGCTGCATATTTAGCACAGAGACGTGAAAGTGCTAGCTTTCTTTTCATGTAACTTTCAACAGGAAACTTTTGCTTTAGCTTGACACAGCTTCCTCAATCATTCAAGGACTCTTTTGGCGTAGCAAAGGTGCAGAGTGCAGAGTTTCTGGCACAAAAAGTTTTAGACATGCATGCACGCAAACCAGGTGACAGTACGATGCACTTTATGCTCATTCAGTTAAACCACGGCTTTGTTCTGCCTCCTGTTTCATCCTCTCACCTCGCCCTCTGTTTTTTTGTGCAGTGGTTTTGTCCGTCAGGTTCCTGGAAGTTTTAAATGTCACAGCGACTCTGAGCTGGTGACATGTTTTCTGACTTTGTGCCGCTCAGCGATTCAGGGCCTTATCGGCAAAAATGTCAAACTGACTTCAGCTTCAATCACTGACAGTTTTATTTCACCCTGCTCTCCTTGTATCAACCCGTCTGAAGCTGCAGATTAATGAAGCTGATCTTTTGCTCCTGGCACACGCTGCTTTTTCTTTCCTCTCTCTCATCTGTGATTCAGAATCTTTAAGAGGCTTTTGTGTCGGTGGATTCGAACTCTGTAGTCACTCTGACCTGCATGTTGCATGTCACTGCGACCTATTGTGGAGCCAACAGCTGCTGCAGCCCCCACACCCCACTGTGACACACACAAACACACACTTTTTAAAAAAACCACAACTTTTTACCAGAATAATTAAAAATTAAACCCAAAACAGAGCAAAGAAGAAGTAGAGTGGCTGATTGTGAGTCTGTGCAGTCGTACTTAACTTTGTCGCACACACACAAATCCCTTACTGTGTCAAAAAAGAAAGGGGGGGGGGGGTGTAACGCCAGCTGAAACGCAATCAGCCCTTTAAATCTCCATGGCAACCAACCCAGTACTCACTCCATCTGCTGTCCAATTTAATGACGAGGAGAAAGGCAGAAAGAGGGAGGAGGAGGTGGAGGTGGAGGAGGTGGACCTGTGCCTGGCACAAGCCTGCTGCCATTCATCCATTCACAACCAAATCCCAACAACAACAACAACAACATCATCCCAGCAGCAGTCAGCAGAAACACTGCAGTCACCACACAGCAGCAGGACCGAGCTAAAATCAGTCACTGTCAAAAAAATACAGAAAAAATGAGCTTTAAAGGAATAGTTCAACATTTTTTCACTCTCATGTTCTGGATGTAGTTAGCTTAGCTTAGCATAAAGACTGCAAACAGGGGGAAACAGCTAGCCTGAGTTCAAAAATAACACCCAGCATGTTTTATCTCTTTTGTTTTATCTGCACATGAACAGAAATGTTAAAATGGTTTTATCCGTCTCTCTCTGAACTCCCTCACCCTGACCAACCTCGGCTGCCCTCTGCCTCAACCCCGGTCATAAAGAGCTCTGCTGCTGCAGCCACATGCTGCTTCTCAAGTGTCCTTTCAACATAAAAGCCTCCTCCTCCTCCTCCTCCTCCCAGAATCTCTCTCTGAGGCCTGGAGAGCTGCAGCAGATGGTAATGACGGGCTGCAGGCTGGATGTGTGCACGTGTGTTTTCCTGTGTTCCTAGTTTGTTGGTGTTTCGGTTGAGCAGGTTGCCTAGGAGACGGGCATCATACAGCCATCTCCTGCTAAAACAGTCTGAATTCGACTCTGTTTGTTTATTTGTTTGTTTTTAGCAGCACATTTGATCAAATTATGAAAAGTAAATATGACAAAGACAGAAAATTTATATTATTATGCATCAAAAACCATCTGTTCAATTCAATCAAACTCCCTTTATATGTTTTATATCTTTGGTATCTCCCCTGTCATTTATATTTTTGGAAACTTTTTTGTGAAGATGGAGCCGTAGTTTCAGAGGTTAACGTCTGCTCACTTACTCTGTCTGATAACTATGCTAATATATTTTTTAACTATGCTAATATCGTCCTCCGTCATTACCATACGCCTGCTGTTGTTGTGCTGCAGGTTCAGGGGTCAACTGTGCAGCCCTGTGTGTAGATGTAGATGTAGTCTAATCCACACACACATGTACACACACACACACGTCCATTCCCTCAGTGATCAGCTGTTAATGCTAATGTCTGCCTCTGATCTCCATCAGTCAGGCCTGTTTCAGCTCCTGATGAATCTAATCATTAATTACATTAACAGCCTGAAGCTCTGCAGGCTGCTCTGACTGATCTGTTTCATTTAAATACTTTCTCCAACATTTTCTGCATTTGTACAATTCACAACATTCACACAGTGAGTGTTTCACAGCTGTGTAACGAGCTAATTAGACGTTAGCCGGCAGTGAAAGTGAATTTGTTTGCGTCAGATTTTATCTTTAAAAGTTACCAGACTGTAAATAAATAAATACAGTGTGGTTATAAATTGTTCTTATCTGTTTACGTTCAGTGTTGTAGCTTGTAAAAACACACACA
>BRZM01004353.1:0-13951 GCA_033238685.1 Lates japonicus
AGAGTAGTGTAAGAGATGCTCAAAAGAGCCTGCGGCTGCTTGTGATGGCCAGATGTGATCTGAGAGATAAACCAATCAGAGAAAGAGAACAAGAGAGAGGGAGGATGAGAAACACAACAGAGAAAAATAAGAAGAGATAAGTAAGGGGACAGTGAGAGGAAAGGAGTTAAATGGAAGTGTGATTAATTGAAACAGGAAGAGAGACAGAATGAGAGAAGGACACTGAAGCACCTGGAAATGGGATACTGTAAAAATGATCTGAGAGCAACTTTGGCCAGTTACTGTGTTATCTTAACACAATGTTTTTGCTTTGAGATTACAGCAACAACAAACTTTGAATCGGTCCTGAGAAACTAAAAAAATAAATAAGGAGGGCAAGAGACACAGCATGGAGAAAAGGAGCAGCTGAGTAATGTAAAGAGAGAGAGTAGAGGGATTTTTTTCTTAGATCTGGAGGGACAAATAAACCGCAATAGCGAAATGAGTGGAGCAATACTGAAGAAATGTAATGAGAAATGTGAATTGTCAGGTGTGTGTGAGGCAACAGTGTGAAGAAGAAGATGGTTTTTGAAACGGATGGAAAAAAGAGGAGAGATTTGCCATCCATGAGATGATACAAATGTATGCTGTCTGTAAGTTTAGGCTAAGATGTGCTACTTTGTACAGGAAAGGAATGAAGTTAATCTCTCGTTTATCTCTCATAGATACTGGACTGACCTCCCATGATGCCTTATTGCGTGTCTGTGCAAGTGTTTGTGTGTGGGTGTGTTTGTGTATGTGTGTGCGTGCGTGCAGGTCAGGCTGGTGTCATCAGAACCAAGGAGGAAATCTAGAAGGATTTTAGAGTTTTGGTTATAAGTCAAAGAGAGATAGAAAGAGAGGGGCAGAGGAGGCGATTAGCGATCGAGAAAGAAAAGGGAGGGATATCAACATCAAACATGACCACTACACAAGGTGCTGGGTTAGGAGGGGATATGGGGGGAGGAAGGGAGACAAGGGAGGAGGAGGAGGAGGAGGAGGAGGAAGAGGAGGAGGAGGAGGAGGGAGGAAGGGGCGAGCTGTGGTTGTTATGTTCATTGTGGTCTTTACCTTTTTGATCCACTTCTATTCAAGCATCGGAAAAAGGAGAAAGAAGGAGACAGAAAGATAAAAGAGAAAGACAGTAAGGAAGAGAGAGAGAGAGGGAAAGTAAAGAGAATGAAAGAAAAACAGGTGCAGGAAAAAAGAAGAGAAAATTGAGATTAAATAAAACGCTGTCCTTTCTCTCTCTCTCTCTTTTTTTTTTTAAAGCAAGTTATCTGTCTGTGTTATGGTTGGCTACTCAGAGAAAGGATGGCTCAAATGGAAAATGAGGAGGGGAAAATGGCCTGACCTGGGTTTAAATCCATTTCCATTTCATTTCAGCTTTATCAATAATCCCCCCCAAAAACACAATCCACCCCCAACCACACACTCTCGACCCCACCTCCACCCCTCCTATTGCCTCATCCCTCCCTCTTGCCCTCCCACTTTCCCTCGTGCCGAAGGTGCAGCCCCCGGGAACCTGTTGGGAGAGAGAAACAGAGGGAGAGTGTCTTTGCAGCGTGGTCCTCTTCAGCTGTGGAGGTAGACAAAGAGTGGGAAAGGTAGAAAAAGAGCAGGATGGTAGATGGAAAGGTGGCGATGAGGATGGCTCTATCTGTGGCTAGTGGGCTTCTGAGGGATCACTGCATCCCCCTCTCTCTAAGTACAGTCCATGTTGACATTACAGCGGTCCCTTGATCTAAAGAAAGCGGCGCTTTTGGCTTTGCTCAATTTACAGAGTCAGGATGCTCGCTATAGAAGCCAGCAAAAACACTCAACCCATCGACCGTCCAATCAATGGGGAGCTGCCGGCTTGCCTGGCCGAGGCTGGCTCATCAAAGAAAAAGAGAACAAACAACAGGGGAAAGGGAGGGCTTGACAGAGTGGAACGCCTCAGAAACACAGAGAGAAACCAAGAGACGCTATCGGGGGTGGAGGGAGGGGAGAAAAAAAAAAGGGTAGACACGAAAGAGAGATGAGAGACGGCGGGCTCATCACACACAAATCAATGGGCTGGTGTGTTGAGTCACACCAAGGCCTCAGCTGACACGAGCAGGTAAGGCGTGGCTCCCTCGACATCCATGACGCCGTTTTGGTACCTGCTCGTGTTCCCGCATCTGGGGAGGTCCGTGCGGCCGCCTGAGACTCGAGCAAAGGATCTCAGCTCCGCCTTTCACATTGCAGGCACACGGCACACGCCGTTCCCTCTGTGTTTGCTGAGGCGTGAGTGGTGTGCGAGCGGATCGTCATGTCTCTCGGGACAAGATGTGTCAAAAGGCACTTGGCTGGTGGATCCCTGCTGTGAGCGTGATTGTCGTGTGTGTGTCGCGGGAAGTCTGATGTCCCGCGGGGAGCCCTGTGAAATTGTCACGACACCTCGTAGTGTTGCCCATAAAGAAAGAAGAAAGGTGAGAGAGCGAGAGAATAACAGAGAGAGATGTAAAGAGACAAACAGCGAGCGAAATAAAAAGGAAAAAGGGAGTGTTAGGAGCAGTAGCCTGATCTGTGTGGGGGATGGCCTTGCATCTTGGCAGCGGTACAGCAGAGGCAGCATCAGTATCAGCAGCCACACTGATCATTTATCATCCTATGCCAAGATCAAACTGGACAAACAACCTCCATGAAGACCTGGGGAATGGCAGCCATTTTCAACCTAGAGGGGTAAACATGGCAAAGCTATGAATGCGAGTCCTGTGAAGCTAGGGCAGGGGGGGCAAGAAAGCATTACATCCCCACCACCAACTGCGAGTGCAATCATTAGCTTCAAGGTTAGGGGGTGGGAGAGGCTGGCCAGAGAGCATCCAGAGCTTTCATCCTCACTGAAGCGACTGTAGGGGGTGCACAGGGGACACCAGGATTCTGCAGGGCTTGAACGTGTGGAGTTTTTTCATTGAGGAATATACTGACAGCAGAGCTTGTCCGTTTCATGCAAGTCTGAAGTTACATTCAGTAAAGATGGTATGCTAAATGTGATGTTATAAATGGACCACTGAGTACGTTTGCCTAAATAGGCAGAAAATAATGTGTGAGAGCAGTGGCATGTAGAGAGAGAGAGAGAGAGAGAGAGAGAGAGAGAGAGAAAGAGGGAGAGAGAACTTCTTCATTGCTGCAGAGGGGGAGAAGAGGAATAGAGGAAGCGGAAGACCTCTGTCGACTCAATTTCTTCTGCTCTTGGCTGTCCTGAAAAATAGACACTGAGCACAGACACACACAAGATCGTCACACATACCAGAGGACAGACACACACACAGAGAAAAGAGACAGAAACTCATCAAACTGTCCTCACAGTGAGCAGGAGGTTAGTTTAAGGCCACCTTGGTTGTTTGTCTGATTCATTCAGCATTTCTCTTTCAGGGCCCTTTTGAGAAATAAGCCACTGCCCTCTCTCCCCTTAATCACTCTGCTCAGCGCTCTCTACAACCCTATCAATTACTCCCACACTAATGAGTACAGCTAGAAACACACACTCTCAAATACACACACACACACATTTTGTTGGAGTACTGCAGGACAACTAAGCCTCCTCTGTCTCTTTCACAGCTCTGAGAGATAGCGTGTCCTCTCTAGCTTCTTCCGTCCTCTCCCCTCTCTGTTTTCTCTGTCTCTCACTTTACATTTTTTTCACGGTAAAAAGTCATCCCTTTCCACGGCCTGAGCAAAGCCTCCTGCTTCTCATTCACCAAACATTTTTGAGCCCCACGTCTAATGGTGCCCCTATACATATTAATAGAATTTCATTTTCAGCTACATCAAAGTGTTTCCTCTCCTCCCCTGAAAACTTGTCATATTACAATGCCATTATTCCTTCTACTGACAAACTCTTCCCGACAAGTCAACTATCATTTCCAGCGGCTTTGTGTCCAAAAAGCGATGTCTTGTAATGAATAGGCAGTGCTGAATACATTTGTGGGGAAGAATCAATTTTATAAAGTGAAACAGTGGCAGAGCCACAAAATATGAGTGTAAAAGTGGAGAATATGGAGTTACCTGAGAAGCTGTACAGAATCTCTACTGTACAGCCTGAGTAGGCGCTTTTAAAGCCAGTTCTTCATCTACCTGCACTGTGCATATTAACAAGATAAATCACAGCTGATGAAATAGCAAAGCCACAACACTAGGTCTAATGGCTCTGGCATGGCTAGCATGGATGGCCCCAGTGAGAGCATTAGGAATCAATAATGATGTAGCACAGTGTCCTGGAGGAGGAGGAGGAGGAGGGCGGGTGGGAGGAGGGGGGGGCAGGGACAGGTAGAGTTCTCGCTGTACATCTGTGTTTAACCTGCAGTGTAGGGTTTCCACTGCAGTAAGAACACGCTGCAGCTGTGTGCATGGATCTGTGATGTCTTAATGGAATCCAGCAGTCTACAGCAGGCTGTGACAGTGTGAAATGAGAGTTCAGTTGAGCCGTTTTGTCTTGCTCCGTTCCGGCTGGCAAAAACAATGCTATGTGGCGGGGAGGCCTCGCAGGGCTTTTTGGCTCGATGAGATATGATTTGACTTGTTGGCGGATGTTGTATTTTGCCAAGGCAATCCCACGCACTACACGGCAACACACACACATATATATCGTGGACCCTTGTATGAGCTCAGCCGACAGAGGTGTGCGTGTGTGTGCGCACGAGTGTCAGCGCGGCTCCGGCTGTCACCTCGCCGTTTCAGGTGACTGGTAACGTGGCGCCTGTGTGACACGCACATAGAGGACCCTGTCAGATGCAAACATCACACACAACCATCAACACGGCCGTACACCATCTCAGCTGCTATGACACACAACCTTTTACGTATTATCTCTCTATTGTTCACCTTTTTGTCGAGACAACCGACGAAAAACATGCGTCAGCCTTGGATGATGCCCGAGTGCCCAGCGTTCCCAGCCAGACGTGAACGATGGGGCATTACCAGAGCGATTAGCAGCAGCAAATTCAATTAATCTTGACAAATCTCTGCTGAGGCAGAACTGAAGAGAGCGACGCGCCCCCTCTCCTGGTAATTAAAAGTGGCCGAGTTGAGTGGCGGGCGGTGCGATGGTGACTACGTTTTGGGATGAACAGTTCCATCGCTGAGTCTGAATGTGTCAGGTCATATTTAGTTTGTCAGACGAGCACAAACACGTAGAGCAGCTGCGGAGTGAGTTGTGTGCGTACACGTGCGTGCGCACTCGTCTCTATTTCTGTGTGTGTGTGTGATGAACGTAGTGTGGTTGCGTTTCTCCAGCGGAGGAGAGTGGCAGAGGACAGGGGTAATTGGCTCTTCTTTGTCACCTCAGACAGGCGGGACTTTTCATCATAGGGGGATCAGCTTCCAATTTTCTAAGCCGCGCCATACTTCAGACACAATCAACAAAGTTTTTTTCCAAACACGGGGAGGAAAAATGCAAGTCAGCAGCTATTTAATCATCCCTCTGATTGCCTTGCGTAGAGAGAACAAGCTCCCTTGTGCAGTCTGAGGGAAAAAGACAAGGTTAGAATACATGAGCAGAAGAAGGCAGGTACAACTAAGTGAGGCTACCTTGACACCCCCCCCCCCCCCCCCCCCCCCATGGACAATACAATACAGGACACCAAGCCACAGCACAGGACTTGCAGAGGACTAACAAACAAAGTCATGCCACTGGAGAGGGGCAATCTGACCGCAGCTAACATCGACTGAAAGGTAGGTGAACAGAGGGAAGAGGAGGCTCAAGAGGACTATTTGTTGCTACTTGGTAGGCTGTAAAGAAAACATTCACACCGGAGAAAAGTCCCCAAAAGGCAAGAAACCCAGCTAACTTCTTCCTATCTGTGACTGTGGCTGCAACCTGACTCAAAAAAGTCTGTGAAAAGGCAAACCGAGGGCACAAAACCACTGAGCAGAGGAAGGGCAAAGACTGAAAGAGGTGCTTTGAAGCCCCTGAGTTTCTCTGAGCCTCCCCAATCAGAGCCGGATAGTCGGATATTTGAATATTTGCCCCACCTGTAAAAGAAAAAGAACAACAGAGACAGCGGAAGAAACGCAACAGAATGATAAGACGTGGCAGATTGATGGACAGAGTAAAAATAGAAGAAGAATGAGAGAAATAGGGCAATGAAGATGAAGATTAAAGACCTGGGAGTGCAGATGGGAAGTGAAAGAGAGAAAAGCAGAATACAGAAAAAGAGGAGTTAAGATGGATGAGAAGAGGTGATATTGACTGTGATAAAGGGAGGATGAGTGAGAGGCTTCCGAGAGAAGCGATGAAGAGGAAGAGGGAGAGGAAGTGAGCAAAGGAGGTTAGCAGTCTTGGCGTGGACTCAATCCCGTGGCTCGCCACAACATCTGCACCTGAGGAAAAAGCAGAGAGAATCACCCCCGTGACCCCACCCCGATAAAACCAAACAGCTCCTGCACCCCAAGAAGACCCACGTCCCTCCAGTTTCCCCCACCCCGACAACCCCAACACCCTCTTACATTTCTCCACCCCTTCCTGCAACCCAGTTCTGCCTCAGCCCGGTGGAGGGGAGAACCATTGCCTCTCCCCTCCAACCAAGTGCTCCTGCACAGTGAGGGGATCAATGCTGAGAGTAATAATACATGAGAGGGAGGAGGGGAGACTGAGCGGAGATTTTCACATGAGCGAGGATCAACACAACACCATATAATCCTTGCTGTGTCTGCTCCTTTGGCTGTGTGAGTGTGCTCTTGTTTGTGTGTGCATGCTTTCATGGTGGAGGGAGAGAGAAAGAGAGAGACTGTGTGTCTCCCTTTTTTGCGAGTGTGAGGTAGACTTGTGTGTGTGTGTGTGTGTGTGTGTGTTTGTATGTGCAGGTGTGCGTATATGTCACACCTCCACGCAGCTCTGAGCAGTGCTGTGAGGAAGTCATTCGTTACCATGGGGACATTAAAATGTGTGGCGCTCCAGGTCATGTGGTCTAAAATAAGCCCTTTGCTGTTTGTGTTAACACTCCTATTGTGAGGTGCAGCGTACACAAAACGCCCCCTGCCTCCCAGTCTCACTGCGCCCAATTTTAATTTTTATTGGAAATCAGAGGGACAGCAAAGGTGTTTGGCACCAGATAAAGGCAGTGGCATGCCCCTGGGTCAATCAGTGTGCGAGTGTGGGGTGGTGTGTGTTACACTGCTGTGATCGCCAATAAGGGCTGACCCCACGTTTGCAGTGGGTGTGCATGAAGTGCTTATCGGACCCTGTGTTTGTGGAGCACCTTCCCCCATGTGAAAATCCCTCTCAGCTACTGGTGCGTCACTCTGTCGATGAAGAAAAAAGGTTTAGCGCTCTGTGTGAGTGTGTGCATGTGTGTGTCTCTGTGCAGTGTAAGTGTACGAGAGAGAAAGAAGAGAAAGAAGAGAGAGAGAGAGAGAGAGAGAGAGAGCGGGTGAGGATGACTGTCTGTCTTGTTTTGTTTTGGTTGTGTTGTGTTGAAAGAAGCCAGAGAGAGCAAGTGTGCACGGGTGGGTGTATGAATGTCATCTGTCGTGAGATTTTGGAGGGGTTGAAGAGGGGGCAAGAAGGTTCAGGTGGGGGTAAAGGGAGGGATGGGAGGGGTGGTGAATGGGGTGAGGGGGGGTGGGGAGGCGTGAGGGGGGTGACAGGGTCTCAGTACTCACTGTAAGGGACACACTCATACTGGATCTCCAAGTACTTGTAGGTCCCTGGGCAGGGGTCTGGGAACACGTCCGACCCCGCTACCACCACACACTGAGTGCGGTTATTACACCTGCGAGAGGAGACAGATGGGGGGAGGAAGGGAGAAAAGAGAGAGAAGGGAGGAAGTGAGTGATGAAAAAAATAACAAGTGCCTTTGTAAGAAAGACAAAGAGGAGTGGGCACAAAAAAAAAGAAAAGAAAAAAAAACACATCTTCGGGCTCTGCAAGACGGGAAGAACAGTGGGGAAGGGAGTAATTTCACACAAGACTAGATCATGTGACAGCTGCACCCGCGGGGAGGTGGGAAACTGAGAGGGAGGCGGGTGGGGGGTGGGGGGTGGGTGGGTTGAAGGATAGAGAGAGGGAAGGAGGGAGGGAAGAGGCAGGGAGAGGGCGAGTGACGTAAGAGCCTCCTCTCCTGGGGGATTGTGAGTGGGAGCAATTAGAGGTGAGAGAACAGGGAAGGACGAGGGGGGCTAAGGCAAATACTCTACACCACACGCACAGGGAAAACATTCATATGCACATAATACCTACATCTAAACTGCATCGCTGCATGCCTTCTCACGTTTGCAAAACCCGGGAAAGACACACACACACACACACACACACACAGAAGAAAGGATACACATTCACACACACATACTCACTTATTCTCGTCACATAATCCTCCTCTATCCAGCTTTTAGCATTTCTCCCCTGTGCTGCCTCCTCCCTCCCTTCATATCTCAAATCTCCAACTGCACTCACTCTATCATCTCATCATTTCTAGCAGTCTACCCCCCTTTCCTTTACCCCCTCAGTTCTCTTCTTCGCCCCCTCCCTTCCCCCTTGCTCTCTCCCCAAGCTAGCACCCTGTGCCTCCATTACATGTGTGATGGATAGCTGAAAGAGGGCTTCCATTGATCTGAGCTCAGAGGAAGCAGATGCTGAGCGCAAACACAGAGAGCAGCTGTAGGAAGCCCTACAAATACTCCTGCAACAACCCAAAACATACTCATGCACACGCTCACACACGCACACCACGATGCACCAAGATGTGGTGGAACAGAATGGAAAAGGTTGCTGACTTCAGTATTACCCACAAGATATCAACACCTCAGGAGGAAAAGCAGGAAATTCTGGACGAATTATGTTGTGAAATAGTATCTTGTTTCCTCGGCCAATAACAGGCGCTGGCTCTGTACAAACACATACACAAGATCCAAACAGATCAATAGTTACCTCTGTGACATTATCTTGAAGGCGTCTGGCAGGTAGCACTGCACATTCTCCATCTGGAAGGGGTCTGCGTCGCAGATCTTGTCATCAGTGCGGCCGTAGTTGGCCGTCTCAATCATGATGACATCACTTCCTGGGCAGCGCAGCTCGATCGGGTAGCCTTCGCACGCCAGCTCTCGACGCATCAAGCCAAAGGGCATCATTGACCGGCTCAGAGCTGGAGTGGAAAGAGGGAGAGAGGCAAAGTTATTGATAATTCAATGAACCTTAATACTTTTAGGAGGCACTTTATTATTCGACCACATTGTAAATATGATGTGTATTATTTGACAAGAGCAGGCGGAATGAAAGTGGCTCCTATTGTCCTCATGTGAAACACAAATTAGCTATTATCGACTCGCCTCCACTGAGAAGTGATATTTCAGCACTGTTGATGCACAGCCTGGCAATCCAGTTTTCACATTGGAACATCACAGATCACATATTGGCATGGAGGATTTGCAGCAATACCAGCTTCTCCAATGAGATATTGCACCACTTGTGAAACAAACTGTGAGAGTTTCAAACATTAACAAACTCCTACACACAGCCAGGCAGCAGCTCATCGTAGTCATCCCCTCACCAAAGAAGAACTGTGTGTCCTTCAGAGCATCCTTCAATCTTTGGCAACTCAAAAAAGTGTCAGAAAAGCACCTTAGGATTCTCACTGAATAAGAAAGAAAGTAATATTAGAAAAAGAATTAATGTCTGTGTACACCTTCACCTCTGGTGTGTACACCATTTGCACACCCGCTGCTGTTAATCAGCCATCTGAGAGGCATGTCAGTGTACTGCTGTGGCCACCAGCGGGGGGCTCTATGTGGAGAAGGGTCAGTAGGGACAGCAGGGTACTCAGGGTTAATCGCTCAGCCAGGCTGAGAGGCATGAAAGAGGGCTGCAAAGAGGTGCTGAGAGAGACACTCTGTCCCTCCAGCTCTCTCCATAGCTGCATACATTTCCGACTGCCTCAGCCTCACATACACACACACACACACACACACAAAAAAAAAAAAAAAAAGACAAAATGGCTGCCGACTTCCTTTACAGCTCAGGTGGAGGCAGGGGCATAGAGAGGATAGAAGTAGAGAGTGAGCGATCTGGCACTGAAGTTATATGTGGAGTTGAAGGACACCCAGTGTTTCTCTGTGCTGAGGATCCTGCCAGAGACTGTGAGAGCTGCTGTCCATGGTCCTGAACTGACAAAACTTCTCTTGGGAAAATAACATCCAAGTGTTGGAGCTGCATCAGAGACCAGCAGGTGTGGAGCTATCCACTGTCCTGAAGGAGTAGAGGGCTTTGACTGAGTTCTCCTCTGCACTGTCAGTGGGGAGGACATGGCACATATTCAGGCTCATAGTGGGCATACTGTCAAATCTAAACAGAGCAGTGCTAGCTCCACTTATGAAGGGTCGAATGTAGAAGATCTTTCTTTATAAATTGAGGCTCTCACTGCACAGCATTTCCCCCCACCAGACGGCCTGAGCAGCAGACGAGGGTACTGAGTCAGCCTCTCTCCCCCACTACTGTTAGTGCTGAAACCCACAGAGCAGGGCTCTTTTCTCTTCCTGACTCTGAGCAAGCACTGCTTAGGTTTCAGCCACTGTCCATTCAGGAGGAGTGCCCATCTGGGTCAATGTCAGTGTCAGTCATCCCAGACATGCTCTGCAGCGATGCGCTACATGATTCACTGCCATCGGACTTGCTCATATTTCTAAATGCCACCCATTTATGCAGCGGGGACTTGAGTTCAGTTGTGTAACTAACGCCATTAAGGCTGAATGACTAGCACAGACAGACTTCAAATCTTTTATGCCTCGCCAGCATGCAGTGCCAGTGCCAAATCACAAAGGCCTAAATGCAAAAGCGCATACTAATTAAAGCAACCACAGAGATGCAAACAGCAGGCGAGGCCAGACAAGCAAGTCCCCACACAAATGCAAAAATCCACACAAGCAAATTAGGACGTACGCAGACGTACGGGGCAGACGAGCGTGTCCACGTTCACAGTCAAGCACACACATACTAACATGCATGCATACACACAGAGCCCCGGTGTCACAGTGGGATTACAATACGAAGTGTCAGTGTGTGGCCTTGTTCTCTTAACTACCCTGTGGTGTAAGTACACAGCAGCGTACAGCTGGCCAGCGATTAGAACCACACAGTGAGCCAAGAGGAGAGTGAAACTGAAGGGGGCCACCAGGAGCGATCACACTCATTCCACTTACACTGTGGACCAACACGACAGGAACATTACCCTATCAGAGGCCAGATCACATGTTTAACATATTTTACATACCTAACACACTTTATATGGTAAACATTTCTGGCTATTCAGGGCCATCTGTTACCATGCCACTGAGTGCTAATACAAACAGCTACAATGGAAGGGCTCAGCTTTAGGACAAAACAGCCCAAGGAGCAGTTGATTTAATTTCTTGGCTGTTGGTGAAGTTAGGACTGGGCTGTTTCGACAGCAGTGAGTAAACACAGATAATTTTCACTGTTTTGATCAATAATGGGCCATTTCATTGCTGGTACTCATCAGCTTATGTTTGTGTAGATAATTTCAGCTTGTTACCAGCACTGTTATGCCTGGTATGTCGTCATTTATTTAGTCAAACTCAAGACAGAAGCGCTCTGGAGGAAAAGGCAAAAACTAAATATAAGGAGTCTACTGAGTCAATGATGTAAACTTGGTTTAAAATAAAATAATACAAATTAACAATGATTTTTGCTGAATGTGATGTATGAACCCAAATCCATTATCTTTTTCAGGTATTTCTTTTTCTGGCCCGGCTGTTACAGTATATATTTAGACATAATTGAGCACAGCCATTAGTGAGTTGGTACACCTCATTGGTGGCAGCAACCATGATAACTACCCTATTTCTGGCACCATTGCAAATCTCTTCTTCTGCCATATTGTATCATATTTCACACCTACATATTTCACACCTACGCACCCACTGTTTGACAAGTTCCAGGTTTAAGGTGGAATTGACTGTGTAAATACAGGATGCACCCTACATACCGATTTCGGCAGAGATTTTTGAATAAATACGGGCCAAGTGGAACTTAACTGAGGATTCAGTGTCTGTGTGTGTGTAAGGACAGAGAGAGAGAGTGTGTGTGTGTGTGGTTGTGTGTAAGCCAATGGCCTGAGGCCTAGATGGAGCTGTGGCTAGCTCTGAGCTGAGCTGAGATGAGATGAGCAGAGGATAAGCTTGGACTGGCCATGGGCTACGATTGTCCTTCACTCTGCAGGAATCCATTAAGGTTTCAGGGTCTCTTCAGCCAACACTCACAGAGACGCAGACACACACACACGCACGTGGCCATTTAGTCGTGCCTGTCAGACTCATAATAGCTGGATGACAAAGTGTCTTTCTCAGCAGCCATATGTATAGGTGGATCTAATCCCTCACAGTGAGACTATGACTCATCTCCCGTAGTATATAAAACTATGTTAATATCTGTCACCTGCAAGAAATGGTTACCAATTGTCACACATACTGATAATGATATAAGCCAATTAAATAATTATAATAGCTGATTTGCATGATGTGCAAGAGACAGTGATCTCTCTCACACAGACGTACACATACACACACACACAACAGTCAGGGGCCTGGTGTCACTCCAGGGCAGCTGGTGTGAGGGGCTGAAGCGGTTGGCTTCATATTAGAAGCTCCATACAAATTAAGAGCAAGAGAGAGAACTGATTGGATTTGACTCATTATCCTCACACAGTAATTAAAGCCTGAGGGTGGATACATGCTTGGACCCTCAGACAAGAACATAATTTAGCATGAGCTGAGCTAGTCTTTGCACACAGTCACTCTTTCGCTACCATTACGAGTCTCTACCTCTATTCTCGCTCTCATGTATGCACACATGTGAGCGCAAATGTGCGTGAACATCCAACATCAAAAGTTTTTTTGTGTGCGTTTGTTTTTTTTATATTAAGGCCTAGACTATATTTAGAATTCTCAAAAGTTGACAGTATGAATAGACAAAGATTTCTCTTCATTGAAACATTACAAAAAACTTTTCATAATCAGCAGCAATGCGCTTTCAAGCATAAAAGCACTTTGATTTCAACGTCTCAGACTATTTGACCTTGGATTGTGTTATCACAGATGCTCTATAGTGTGTTTTCTCAGAAATAATTGAGTGAGACGGTTTGGCCTTGCAGGTAGCCAGAGACTGTGATAGCGACTTTGCAATTGAGTCACAATAGGAGATTATACTTGTGGAGCTCTGTGGCCCTAAGGCTGACGCGTTAGCTGGCTGGCTGACTGTCTTTCGGGGGCTGAAATGTGATCAGCCCCTCTTAGCCCCTCTTTCTGTTCCAGCAGTCATCTCCTAATGCTACTCATTAACATAGCACTGATGCGTAGTGCCAAAGAACATTTTCACCAAACAGTATGGGTAGTTGAGAAACTGGGCATGCTGCTGATGAGGTGGGATTCTTGTTACATTATTGTCCTTAAAATGAAGTGGCATTAAGGCTAATAAGTAAGTATCCTCTTTCTGGCCAGAGACAGCAGTGGAATATTAAAAGTATACTGCATACATCTACATATGCCCTCAAATTCAGCTCTCGCCTAAAGAGCCAACTCCCTTGTGAGTTTCAGGTTAGTTCCTTAGTAAAGCTGGCGAAGAAGAACAAGTAATTTTACAGTCATTGGACAGAACTGAGAGGTCTCAGTGATGGGAATCCCTCTCTTGCAGAGAATCATCCCTTCCAATTTCTCCAGTACTTTATCAGCTTAGTGCTGTATCTTAGCGACTCACTTAGCACTGTGAGTTAGCGTAATGACTCGCTGGAGCATGGCCTGTCACCAAAGACAAGCTGAGGCGATGTGGCCAGAACTGTCACATCCAGGCAGCCTTCAAGCTGAGGAGTTGTGACAAAGTGACATCCTGAGACAAACCTAAAGGCCTAACATGAGGGTACAGGGGATGCGGGCTGTGTGAGCTTGTGGGACAGTGTGTGTGTGT
>BRZM01004354.1:0-55261 GCA_033238685.1 Lates japonicus
TTTTTTTTATCCTGGATATTTTTGCATAAGAGAGCTGGGGCTGCGGTTGGGGGCTGGGGCTACTGAAAAGGCTGAATATTTAAAGCCTGCAGTAGGAGGGCCTGAAAGCTGTTTGGCCAGGAGCTGCAGCAAGAGTTTGAGGATGGGGTCAGGAGGGATGGGGGTCTAAACCAAAGGGGGTGGTGGAATTTGATGCATAATGAAGATGCGGAGCAGAGCAGCAAGCTTGTCAGGAAATGAAGGCTGTTTAGATGTGAAAAAAGAAAATGTAATGCACAGAAACACATGTGCACTTTGCATCAGATGGCTTTAAATTAGAGGAGTTTGTTGCCTACATGCAGAAATACATCTGGGACATCTCCCAGTCTATCTCAGCTGGCTGCCTGCATGAATTTATGTTCCAACACAGAGATGTGCTCAAAAGCTGCAAACCCTGCTGTATATGACATGTCAGCTGCTCCCAGTGGAAAAATATATTCGGCACAGTGATAAAACAGAGTGGGGTCAGATGAGAGGCCTGTTTGGATGACCCATCACCATGGGAACTTTAAGAGTTGGATCATTATAGCAACAGAGTGGCAACTCAGTCAGCTCAGGAATGATAGGAAAGAAAAAGAAGGGGCAAACCAAGAGGCAGTACGACCAGAGAGGCAGGAAAGAGTGACTGTAAAGGAGAGACAGGGAGCGGGGGGGGGGGGCAAGAGAGAAATGTTGCCTGAAGACAGAAATAAAACTCACTGACAGCTATAAATTATCATTTGTGCTGATAGGAAGGAGTGAATGGTGTGTGCATGTGTACCACAGGTTAGTACTTGCAGCAGGAATGCAGATCAGGGGTGTGTCACATAGCAGGCTGTCAGCCACCACAGCAGAAACAGGACAGGACCACAACACAACCAGGACATGTGCAGAAAAAGCCACAGTGTTCAACCAATGAGTTTATTAAATATTGATTTTTACAGTTAGCTGAATAATCATTTGTCTATAAATAAGTCAAAAATACTGAAAAGCTGCCACCCCAAGTTTGAATTTGCTTCCATTTTCAGGTTTAAGAGAGACCTTGCCTCTGCCCGCAGTTTCAGTCCCTTACTGTGGGTCAACAGTAATCAAAAGTGTCCAGTACAGAGCATCATCTCAGGTTTGGACAGCAGACAGCAACAATGAGATCTTGAATGCCCTCTTCCTCTCAGATATTGTTAGGACATAAATTTGCTCACCCGGCCTGATAATGTGTGGTTATGTGTTGTTCTTTGATTCATGCCACTCACACACAAAGCCACTAAACATGCAAGGAATCTGCCAGCATTCCCGGCAGACCACAGTGCACTAAGCCTGACGGAGCCCATATACGGACACAGACTGCCGCAGACTCCCCCTATGCTGACTCATACCCCCAACCCCACCCCCCACTCCCCCCACCCTTTCGTACTAACGTGTGTGTTTGTGTGTGAGAGTGAGATGGAGTGTGGAGGTTACCATATAGAGAGTGTGTGTGTCTGTGCCTGTGGATTCTCTGTTTGCCCCAAAAACTCCCATGACTCATGTGTTTGGCTTGTTGCTGGAGCCCCCCCCCCTCCTCATGTGACATTGCAATGACATCATCACAACCCCTGACCCAAAGCCTGACCTGGTCCCAGCCTCTCCAGGAGGGAGAAGGAGGGGGAGAGGAAAAAGCACAGAGAAGAGCGACAACAGAGAGAACAGTTCTGCAAAAAATTCCAAGTTGTGCCACAGCATGGAGCAGATTGGTCTGAGATGCTTGTGAGAAGGTAGTCTGCTCATGTGACCCACAACAGGCCTACTCTGTTGTCACTTCTGGCCTTTCTCTCCCCTCCTTCCTGAGCTGAGACCGGGAGTCAGGCTTTAGTCGAAGGCCAGCAATGTCGTACAATGTCACATGGCAAGCAGCTACATGAGGTCGCGTAAGGGGCTGAGGCAGGCAGGCACAGATTACACACGCTATGTTAACCTCCACTCCATCTCCTCTCACCACAGCTGCAGTAACTACGAAACCAGGAAGAGGAGACAGGTGGTATGATCGGCATGAGGGTTGCTGGGCGGTCTGTCACTGTGGTCGAGCAGACCGCGATGCTGCCGGGAGTAACTGACGAACTTCGCTGCATCGCTGACGGCACGGTGTGACGTGGTCAGGCTGACACGCACGTTATCGGGCCGACGGCCGTTATAACGGCTGTCTGAGGAAAACGTCGTGTTGCTGATCTTAACGTCGGCCGCGGATGACCTGCTGGTTGCTGGTGCCTGTTCGACCCGTGAGACTGGTACGGTGGGCGGGTCTCTGAAACCTGAGGTGGAGGCAAGTCAGGCTGAGGCCGTGACCACGACGGCCTGGACGGAGGTATTCGGCAACTGTAAAAAATCGTATTTAATAAATAATTGATTGGCTGCTATGTTTCTGCACGTAATCCTGATTGTGATCTGTTTCTGCTGTTGACTGTTTAACATGTGTTCGTTCCTGCTGCAGGCTGCCCAACACTGTGATGCGTACACGGGGCCAGAGAGAACAAGTCATGTTCAAAAGGAGAGAAAACTCAGTCAGACAGAATACAGTGAGGAAATGTTACACATTCCACACTGCCCTTATTCCTCAAACACACACACATACACGTTTAACTGAGAGCCTGTACAGTGTTGGCCTAGTATTATGTTCTTGTTATACAAATAAAATGAACTATAGGACACAAAACTTACAAATATTAAAAACAGACTCCTAGAAACTTCTCTGAAACATTTGTTTACAACTGTGACATGAGTTCAGCTTGTAGCCTCTAACATCCAAAGCTGAAAGTCTTTGACTCTGAGCTCCCTTTTCCTCCCACCTCCTCCTCCTGCTTCTAACCCATGCAACAAGCCACACTGAGCTACTACACTTCCTCTTCTTCCTTTCTACTCCTTCCAGTCATTCTCCCTCCTCCTCCACTCTCCTTTCTTACCCTCCGCTGGAAAAAAGTTCTGGTTTTTACGCCTAAAAGGGCAGAAGCAACTGGATTTGGCAGCCCCTCCCATTCCCTGGGCCTGGGTTACAGACAGAGGGGAGGAGGGAGGACAGACAGGAGAGGGAAGGAAGGAGGCAGAGGTGGAGGCCAAGAAAGAAAAGAGTAAAAGCTGTGAAAAGTGCTGTGTGTGGACATTTTTAAAGCTCACCGACAACAGCACCCGCTAAGGATGGGCTTGAGATATGCTCCTATTCGAGTGATGAGACCAGAGGCTACTGAGAAAGTGTTAGAAGGGATAGTAAAAAGAAAATGAAAAACATGAGGAGAATAGGAAAGGACAGGCTAAGATAGAGGCTGAGGAGGTGAGAGGATATTACAGGCACCCCATAAAATGATGAATGGAAGGTTTAATAAATACCATGCGGTTTTAATCAACTGTTTGTTTCCTGGAAACACTGAGAACTAGTGATCAACTATTATAAGAGCAGAGTCTGCTTCAAGTAATTGATAGTTCTTGCCTGGCAAAATGATTCAGGTCTGGAAAAGAGATCCTCCAGACGTGTTTCTGGCATGAGAACCCGGCTGTGTCTGTTTGGTAGGCAAATTGTAACATAAATAACAGTATAAAGCACACAGCAAAAACTCAACAACAGCTATCATCCAGTGCAGTTTCTTTGAATATTGAACATTTTATATTAAAAAAAAGAAGGTTATTGCATTACAGAAGGGACAACTTATTTAAATAGTCACCTAACAACTACAGATTTTTGTGAGTAAGGTAAAGAATATGTTGCTTTATGTCTGTTGTTCGGTCGGGACATGAGGTTTGGTGTGTTGGGGCAGGTTTCCAACTCTGATGTAATGCAAGACTGAATACCACCGTGTTGAATGCACGTGCACTCTTGCTAATCCCCAGTATCCACTTGACCAGTCCCCTTTCGCTCACAGTAGACAGGAAGCCATGCTAATGATAATGAGCTGGCAGGAAGTGATCCATTTTGATTTTAACAGGCGGCTAAACTTCCGTTATCTCATTCTGCCCAACATTCCTCTCCGCCCCACCACCACAGTCACTCTCTTACTTTCTATCTCCTTTCTGAAATGTAACATTATACCGATGCTATGACATCCCTAACACAAGCCTGCTCTTGTGAACAAACCATTTAGATTTCACTGGATCCATATTTGCTCTCTCATTATGTGACAACTGCAGCATTATTGCTGTAATTACTCAAGGACATTTGGTTTGGCTTCCATCTGCATTAACTTCCGTTTTGGCCACTTGGGGAAGTGATAAACAAGGCAGACATATCATCACCTTATAAAGTTGATAGGGCTAACATATTAGCAAACAATGGAAAATGTACACATCCTGAAGAAACGTAGCAACATCAGCATTCATTCAGTCATGTTTCTAGTAACCTGATGAATGGAAGTTCAATATTCACTTCCATTTGACTTGTATTGGTCTCAATGAACCCTGTACACAATATCTTGAGTACAATGGGTTTTGTATATATTGAATACAAATTGAATAATATTGAATAATCATCCACCAAGCCTGTCAAATGCAGAAGATGTGTTTGAGACAGTTCAGAGACAGTGTCACCATTACATTCATGCTGGGAACAAGCTTTAAGCAGTGGATTGTGAAGGACTTAAATACCAGATATAAATCTGTGTGTTGAATGTAACTTACCGGACTTTATACAAAAACACACGCAACTGACAATCATGTTCATGTGGAGATGGTACCATCCAGAGCCAGAGAGAGAAGTGACACTTCTTTAGGCAGGTGTCCTTGTGCTCTCTGTCTAACTCTAACAAACCATGGCAAGTCAATGCAGGTAGACACAGTCACAGTGAATCAGTCATCTACACCCACTTTGGTTAGAAGTAATATGTTGCTTTTAAGAACAAACATGGCATTGACCTGTTGTTTTATCACGTGCAGTGGAATGCTGTCTGTGACAGTAGATTACTTGTAACATTAGCAAGTGACTCAGTAATGCCAGTTAGACAGCAAAATTTAAAGTTTACTAAGATTAGCCAACATTAGCCACTAGCTAATAAATAACAACTATTTTCATTGTAAATTACTCCAATTATTATTTTATATTAGTTTTGTCTATAAAACATCAGAAACAGTGAAAATTACCCATTACAATGTCACAGAGCAAGAGTCCAGAACCTCAAAATATTTCTATTTACTGTCATGCAAAACAAAGAGCAGCAGGATATTCAGGAAAGTGATATTCTCACATTTTAAAACCTAGAATAAAAAAAATTGATAATCAATCAATTATCAAAATAGAGCAAAGAATTTTCTTACCATCATTGCAGCCTAGCCACTATTAGCTGGCTGGTCAAGCCAGATTATGAGACTGCAGCAGTGCTGCAGAGTATACAGAAAGGGGTGCTTATTGCTTAGGAACAGTATTTTTCAGTTGTTACAGGGAAAGTTACATTTATTTACTCTCTAAACGCTACATAGTCTGGACTTTAAGCCTTAAAAGAGCACGCCTAAATCTAAGTGTTGTTTTTCAACAAAAGCAGAAGGAGAACTTACAAACAGTTAGAATGTTAATTCGTTTACCAAGCACATTTTATTATTATTACATAACAGTGTAAGAGGCGGAACCTGGTTGTTGCCACACAGGCGCCTGTCTCAACCTGCATGTCTCTGCCCCAGGCAGTATTAGAGCAGCCAGGTACACCACAGCTCTATTTACTCACGTCCCGCCTGTGTGGATGACGGAAGAGTTTGGCACCTTGTTGCCATCTTACCGTTTCGACAACCCACACAGGCTCAGCCGTATACAGGTAGAAGTGTTTTGAAAGCGTTTGCACCTGGGCTGGGCTGGGCTGGCAGACAAGAAGCTGACTAAGAATGAACATCTGCACAAAGAGCACATTGTCTAATCAACAACGCCACCAGCCCGTGTTAAAGCCTACTGCACACAGACAACACATGATGCTAAGTGAAATGGATTGAGTTTGCTCAACATGGGTGTGATGAATAGAGGAAATGCATAAGCAGTCTCTACGCACGACAGAACATCACTGAACTTGAGATAAAGATAAAAAGGGCGACTAGATAATTGTAAAAACATAATCACAAAAAATAAATATACTGATCCATGCAAATCACACAGAGAGTTTAATACTATTTGTGTTAACCTGGTAGTTTGAGACATAATGGAGAGCATGATCCTGTTTGATCAGTGCCTAGCCAGTGTGTCTCCCTCGTTCACTCCACTGGCTGTTAGGTACTTGCCACCTTAAACCGGGGTAATCTGACTGAATATACATGCAAGTTCTCCTCTGAATTTGGCCAGGTCATGTGTCTGCTGTCATGCCAGATCATGTGGGGGTTTGTCAGAACTCAGAAAGAGAGATTACCTGTTGGGCTGAAACCTCAATAGAGCCAACACTAAAACCGGTGCCTGTGCTGGGAATGAGACATACTGCAGCTGATATTCACCAAGTTCATAAACTTCAAAAGATCCAACATGGTAACAAGAGGATCCATTTCAACAACAGCCTCATCTCAGTGATTCTAATGACACAACAGGGCACTGAGATTACAGCTGGTAGAGCAGACCAGATAATGATAAACAAGAGTTTGGCAGGGTTAGTACTCAGTGGCAGCCTGAAATAGTAGCTCTGGCAGTTTAGCTTCAGGCTGAAACTGCAGAGTAACTGATTAATTTACATGAAATTAATTCCAACTATTTTGATATTAATTAATAATTCAAACAACAGTTTTATTATTTATGAAACTTGTTCATTTAATTTGAAGAAAATGATACAAGATACAAAATAGTAACTGGTGAGCTTTGGAGGTTCTGCTGAGCTAATCTTTTAACCTTTGACAGAGCCAAGCTAGTGGTTTCCCCAGTTTTGTCTATGCTAACCTAAGCCATCAAGCTGCTGGCTCCAGTTTCTGCTAATCAGAAAATGCCATTTGAAGATGTCACCAGGCCTAGGAGTTTTTGACTTTTTAGTCTTTCCAAAACTTTTATAGAATTAATGACACCATTGATTGATTGTTATTTGCAGTCATTGACCTGTTCTGTCCTTTTGGGTGGAGAATATTACTGGCTTGTCTTTGAGTAACCTATGATGACAGTTACAGTGGTGCTCTGCATACCAATACTTGTCCATTTATAGCGAGCAAGCAAAAGATATGTAAAAGGAAATGAAAGAGGTGGACATCAGACAAATGTGGACTTAACATAAAAAATGGAAAAGATATCACCTAGGGAAATAATAAGTGTAGAAAAGGTTGTAAAAATAATCAAGTTTGAAGTGAAAAAAAAATGCTGAGAGAAAAAGAGGAAAGATGGCAGAGCTTCAGACCAAAGAACGAAGGAGAGACTGTGCATCATGCGTTGAGCAGTGATGGCAGTTTGGCACTTTGTGGTAAGGGCTACAGCTGGGTGTGTCCATTTTCTGCAATGAAAGGAGGAAGTGTAGAGAGGGCTCCTCTCTATCTTCAGAATTACCGACTCAGAAGGAGAAATAGAGATGAGGATGAGTCAGTTGGAGGCACAGACAGACCCACAGACAGACAGAGCTGATGGTTCATCATGCCTGGTACTGCGCCCTGAATACTAGCAGTGCATTGTTTAATTTAACACAACAATCAGCTGACATCAAGATCAGAAATGCAGGAAATGCAGTCCCTTTAGGAACGAGTGAGGGTTCATCCACAACATTTCTGAGGTACACCGCATGCAAATGGAACTCTTATAGCTCTTACTTTGCATTGATGGTATCTTTTAGCACAAACCACAGCCTTGATAAACAAAGTATGATCTGGACAACAGCCCCACCTCCTCTTGCTCAGATGAAGTTTAGGTCCTATTGAATTTGGCCTGGTAAGCTACCCAGTGCCACCACCTCACCTGCTGGCTGCTGCAGGAGCAGTAATGTGTGGAAACCATGAGGTGAGCCAGACATTCCCCAGGATGACAGGACTCACCATATCTGGGATTCACAAAGATTCAGTCACAAACTCTTCTCTTCCAACCACACAGACTCTCTGTTAGATAAAGGCTTTGTCTCAGAGAGAATAGTGTTGTTGTCTGTCTTCACTCCAGGTGTGGGGAGAGTGAAACATCTGACAGGATTAGTCAGTTTTGAGACATTCTCAGCTATGGACTGAATTAATAATGAGATTAAATTGGGACCCGTTAATCATGGACCCTTGAGCCTCTCTCTGAGAGCCACTTGTGTTAGAAACACAAAAAGCTTATTTTTCCTAGTGCTGTATCACAGCTCACAGAAATGACTTTAATTCACCCGCAGTCAAATACACAACTGCAAAATCATCAGTGTTGTAAGCAGGCGCAGCTGCATGTAGGCAGTGCCCATTAAACCCAGTTTTATGTCACTGAGTGTGAGCCAGCTCTGTCTAATGTCAGGAGACCCAGCCCCAGCCTCCACTGCACGACACATGAACACAGACAATAGCCCTGTGTCTCCTGTGTGTGCGTCTGGGTGTGTGTACAGACCAGCTCTTCTGTCCTACTAGGCCTGGAATTACATCCCGGCCTGTTAAAGCCATTAACGTCTAGCCCAGCCCACAGGCGGCAGGGGAACAGAGAAAGCCTCAGCCCCTGCAGTCAGACCTCCTCCAAACCAACCCGCCTCAAATCTGACAGCTAGAGACAAAAAGCGCTGGGTGCCCTGGGACACCAGGAAACGCCTGCTTTCTACACACCTCAGTAATGTTGCCAGCACTGAACTTTCCTGTAGACTTTCGACAATCCTTCTCAGGACTAAAGTGAAACTCAAGTGTGTTTTCACCACGTCTTGCTAACAGGATGACAGTTTTTCTCACAGCAACATGCTTGGGTTTATTGTGTCACACTTGCGGGCCTGGCCACACATGCCTGTTCTTTAAATATCATCTCTATGTAGTCATTAGCTGTTGCTTAGCACCACCCAGTTCATTTCCTTCAAGAAACCGGAACATGTATGCACACACAACAGAGACAAGAGGAGACGCCACCTGGAATGAAGGTGAGATGTGTTTCAGGACAGTGGCTGAGTAAAGCACATACTGGCACCTATTCATTACCTCAGCACTGTTTCTGCGGTGTGCAGAGACATGTCTGACTTCCACTTAAGGGACACCAGCTTGATGTCTTCCTTAAGAACTCCAGAGCCACTGACATCACCTCCTCCAGCTGCATCTGGCGGAAGGTATTTCTGGTTGTACTTTCTGGAACATCTTTTCTGGGACAGGACCTCCAGGAGCCTGATGAGCCGCAGTCATCGTTATAATCCGTCTGTAAGCTGCCGATCCGCTTGTTGACGCATTTCAGGTGTCGTTAGCACCAGCGGGTGAAGGTGTTCTGCTGGATCTTTCTTCCACGGCGCATCTCGCCAGGTCCTTCTCCGTGGCGGGCATTTCATGTCCTGTCCGTGGAGAGAGCGTTGAGCGGGCGCGGCGCTCTGGTGAAGCTGTGGGAAACCACCTATTTTATGGTCTCATACTCGGTCTGCTGGCTTTTTTCTGGTGGAGTCTGCTCAACTTTTGCGGCTGCTCCTCTTTCCTTCTTCTCTCTCTCTCTTTCTAGCTTGTCTGTGTTTGAGAGAAAGAAAAGAAAGAAAAGGAGTTAATATGAGAGAGTGACTTATAGCCTGAGATAGAGTTTTGCAAAAGAAAGGGAGGCGTCTGTAGGCATCGGAAAGCAGAAAAGGGAGTTGTTTTGATGAAACTGATGGCACGAGTGATACACTCATCCAATGAGAAATTGCAATGATACACTTTGATACAAGCAGGACCCCCATCTTAAGAATAAAGTACATACGTTTAGCTGACTGTGTCTCTGAACGTAATCATAGTGACTTATTAAAGTAAGACTGACCGAAGCTGTGGGGAGGTAGGAAAAGCAGAATCAAAGATATTTCTCAACCCATTTCCTAACAACAACTTCAGCTAAGATTGTCCAGATATTAAGACAATAATGAATCTAACTTCACAGTCACTGGAAACAGATATATTAAATACAGAAAACTGATTGAGTTTTATTCTTCTGCACTGACCTCAGTGGTTAGACTGTGTTTTAGATTTCTATTTGTCTAATAGATAAAGAAGCTGTCTCAAGAGGTTCCAAACAACAACCTCAGCAGTACAGTGGAAAAACCTGATCAGCATTCATTTCCAAAACACAAGATTCTCCTTCATTCATAGCCCTGATTTATCCCTGTTCATTTGCCAGTGGTCTTATCCTCGTCCTCCTTCATCCCATCATCTGGGTCACAGTAAAGGAGTGTTTTCGAGCTGGGGAAATAAAGGATATGCCAGATGTACAGAACAAGCTCTACTGGCCAAGTATGTGTATATTACCAGGAATCTGACTTTGTTTTTTGTTGTTCTCACGCTCAATATTGTTCCAAAAAATAATTTGTGAGATGAAGGCCCAATGCTCAGGGTCCTGTGAGAATGAGCCATCTGATGCCCAAGAAAATCAGTCCAAGGCAGCAGTGAAATGAACATTTGAGATCTCCAGGGGATGGAGACCAGTGACTCCTCACAACGTTGCAGAGATATGTTTGTTTGTGTCTGTTGGCCTGCATGCAGCTTCGCTCAACTTTCCATTTCTGTGTAGTTGTTTGTGTCTGCGAGCATGGACAGTGTGCTTATTTGCATATATTTCAGAATACACAGCCTAAATTTCTTTTTTCTTTGACTGGGCATATGTGTGTTAGGATGTGTGCAGCCTTATCTTTACAGAGGCTACAGTGTGGATGGACCAGACTGAGGTCTAGACACCAGTTTTACCCACCTCCTCTCTGTTTGTCTTCACTTCACTGACCAAACAACCAGATGAGATCATGCACTGGCATGCACTATATGATGTACTAATGATAGCCTGAGTGTTTAGTGCCTGAGTGTAACAAGGGTAGGCAGGTTCACTAAAAATTCAACAGTTTTCTTCATCTGTGTTAAAAACATCTCTCTTCAGGTTTTGCCTAGTGAATTAGAGATATGTTGATTATCTTCTGTTTGTCAAGAACATGTAGAGTCACAGTACAGAGAGGAGATATGAGGAGAGGAGGCAGGCAAATATTAACAGAAAGTTTGCAACCACAAGTTCCCATTGCTCGTGACTGAACACTGTAGAAGCTGATAGCAGATTACACTTTACTTTTTATAGAAATGGATCAAACCATGATGATGATGACCGCCTGTGCTGCCATGCCTGTAGTTTATTGTATGGAGCTGCGAAGTTTCTGTGCTCACTTAGTAATTGTTGTACAATGTTATAATCACAAAGGTTTCAGTCGACTGAGAGAGATTGTATTGAGTTACAGAAGCTAATGGAAACAGATTAATGACTAATGAACTGTAATATTATGGGAATTGCATGATCTAACAATTTTAAGCTTGACTCATTCTAGGAACTACAACTGTTAAGTAAATGGATCTCTGCTGCTTCAATTTTTACCTTTTGATCTTTTTCTAATTGTTATTTGTAAGTCTTCCAACTTTATGAAAGTGCAATACTCAATCTCTGGAGTTCAAGCCATTATGACTACTCATTTGATAAAATCAAAATCTCACAATTCACACACAAGTTCATGTCTTCTGATTCATTTTCTGTCTCTTGAGTAGCAGAACAGCAGTGGCTGTAAAGACAGAGGGAGATGTGACCTCTGCAGCTTTGACTAAATAGAGCTCAGTGCTGAGTCACAGTGTACAGCAGCCATCAAGAATGCTTTGTTTTGTGTGTGTGTGCTGCGTGTGTCTGGTCAAGGGAGAATCTCAAGAATGCCCCTCACCCCCATAACAACCCTGGAACCCCCAGTCTTAATAACAGCCCAATAAAAGGGCCTTATTACTGTAACACACACACACACACTCACACAATCTGGCACCACCAGGCTGTCACATTTACTCAGTCCATTTAAAATACGGTGCTGATTCAGGCAGTTAAAGCAGTTCAGCTCTGGTCCTCTAGGTATGCTTAATTTGCTCCATTTCATGTCTTTATTATACACAATTCGCCACAAAATTTACAGGCTTTGGGCCACAATTAAAATCTAAAACTATGTGACAGTGGTACTGATTGTGCAGATGGTAAGGATTTAACAGCATCAGAATTTATTAAGAAGGAGAAGACGCATTTAAGACAGCAAAAGGCTTTAGGTGAATGGATACACAAACAGAAATGTTATGAGGGATCACCCATTGATTCAATTCATACTGAACTTTATAAAGTACAACAAAGTGTTGCCTGGAAATAAGTGAGAGCTACGAAAACTGGTGAGATATTCACTGCGTAGTGGACTATTGTCTCACTGGAATTCACCAAATAAACAGGAGACAAAACACAGGGCGGGGACAGAGAGAGCTGAGCAAGACACATTAAAATGTCTCAGAATCTGAAAAAACCAGTGAGCTCTCTGCTTTGTCATTTGCCTCCCTCTAGTGAATATTTATGGCACTACATTTTTCAGTCTTGGAATTGGTTCCCTCTCTATTATCTCTCGCTTCACTGTTTTGGATCACACTTTTCTCATGTTCTCTTGGCTCCTTCTCTTTTCTAATTCATCCACTCCTTCTTTGACTTTCCTTCAGACCTCTCCCCTTTGTCTGTAATCTGCAATCATTCTGGACAACACTGCAATTTTCATGGAATTAGTCGAATGCTTAGGTTGCATTTTATTTGCTAATCATCACTGACATGTTTTCATATATTTCCATATATCTGTTCATATATCAGATAATAGCTGATGTATAGATGTTTGCATTTATTTGAGTTTAGGGAAGCTTCACACTGACTAATCGTTTCATTTCATATTGGGACATCCTATGAGCCACAAACCCTACAACCCAGTCAGGGACGTTTTTGCATGTAATACCCAAACTACTCACTGTATTGAAGTACATATTTATGGTATTGTAGTTAAATATTTTCATTAACACATTTACACTTGTACTCCACTATATTGCAGAGGAAAATATTGTACTTTTTATAGCACTACATTTCATTGACAGCTGTAGTCACATTTTACATGCAAAGTATATCAGACTACCCAGTAGTGTTAACTGTCTGCACAGAGAAAAAAAACCAACACTGAATAATAACATCTAGTAATATATTATAACACACATTTTGAATGCAGGAGCTTTAGTTATAGAGTACCTAAGTATGAGACTATGGTGCTTCAACCATCAGAATCTCTTTCTTTCATTACTGATAAAAATACATCAAAGTACATAAAATAAGTTTTTTCAATGAAAGTATGTTTTCAAGTAAGATCTGAAAGGTCAGCTCTTCAGCCAAGCTGCTCCAAAGCCTTAAGGTCCTGACTGCAAAGACAAATCTGAGGGTGAGCTGAGTAATGGAGCTAAATCCTGCACTGTTATTTCACATTTCACTTACACGTTAGGCTTTTGGCCAAAGCTGACAATTGTGCAGAAGCGGTATAAGCTTCATTTCCTGGATCAACAGAATTACATGAAACCCAAAGGGTGGAGTACAAAGTTACAGTAAGTGTTTCCTCAGTATTCTGTGTCAGGTGAGAATGAATGTAATGAGAAAATAAATACAGCCTGAGAGATACAGAGCTTCCTTTAGGGCAGAATAGTTAGAGCAAATACAGTGAGGGGAAAGCTTTTGATGCTATAGCACGATCATACCACAGCTCAAATAAACTGCTCAATATTTTAAGTGCTGAGGGCCTGTAGTTTATATGAATCATTAAATTAGACATAGTTAAATGTAGCAAATTGTTGAGATGAATGTGTCAGCCTCTCTACCCAATGATACTTCTGTTATTACAGTACCAGCCTGCGATGCCAACAGCTTCACATTGTCACTCACCACACGCGATCAGCCACAAGTTGAGCAGAGCAGAACTCAGCAAAGGAAGTTTGATGTACACTGCATGCAACGACACCAACCACTTGACACACACACCCAGAGTGGTGTGGAGAGAGCAAGTCAGATGCACAGATTACAGCAAAGTTATGGCTTTCCCCTTAATTTCCTGCCAACTGTGTGTGTGTGTGTGTGTGTGTGTGTGTGTGTGTTTTGGTGGCACTTGTCGGGTGAAAGTAGGCCGACGTGTCAAATGAGGACAGGTCTGGTCTACATGTTTATGTCTCACACCTTCTATGCCAGCACCCTCTTCTTTTTCTCCTCATGGCACACATCACCTGAAGGTTTTATGAAACCACAAAACTGCAATTGGCTGAACCTACAGAGTCATTTGGGCTACAGTAAACAGCCAAGGCCTACAATCTGAAAGCACATTTTTCTCAACTGTACTTTAGATGAAGGGTGTACAGGAATGTTATGACCTCAGTGTGAAAACACCTGCCAGAAAAGATTGGAAACAACTGCTTACATTGACTTTGAGAATAAAAGAGGCACAGTCTCTCAATCTCAGCACCAAGGACATTTAAAGAGAGGAGAAACATATGAGGGGGCAGATGATGAGGAATGTGATGGTATCATCACTTCTATCTGAGACACTTTGACTGGCAATAGCTCTGTTGCAATCATGTTAATGTAATAATAGTTATCTTATTAGATTTGCCTGATGCAATAATTGGTCCAGTCACATAAACACATTAATCCTCAAACTATTAAACATAATTCTTGACGTTGCTCTTAACACTACTGAATGAATTATGGATTTGAATGAAACATATTTCACCACATTCTTTCTGATTACCTCCACACTCCCAGCATGATGTTGTTTTTTGTAGAACTATCATTAGGTGAAAAAAGTAACATCTGCATTAAATAGCTGTATGAAAAATACACATGGTTCCTGGTGTATGAAGTAACTCAGTATTATTCCAAAAAGTTTTTGAACACTTCGCCCTGTGTGGAACTTCAGAAAACTTTTGGTTTGGTGGAGAAACAGTCTACGTTATGGTTAAATGTTATTCTCTCATATATCTCCACACTAGTGCACCCATCAGTTCACAAAATCCAGTCTGTACTGTCATAAATAGCAGATATAGATCACTCTTGGTTTTAGAAATATCACATTCTATATGGACCATGGCTGTGTGGTTTATGTCTGTTGGCACCAGACTGGTGGAACCAACAGAACTGCCTCTCAAACCTGATAATTTCATATTTTCTGTCCCCAAGCTTACTGATATCACCAGCAGCAGGAAAAGACATGAGCCACTCAGATCCAAAAAATGCACCTGTGTCCACCTGTGTGTTTTACAGCAAAACATTTAGTATACATAAGTGTGTGTGTGTGTGTGTGTGTGTGCGTGCGTGTCATCAATTGCAAGCAGTTTAGTTTAATTTAAAGGAATTAAATCAGTCCTGACAGAGTGCCACACGTACTCTGCTTACTGAAAAGGTGTCCCTACGCCCAAATTGCAACATCATTCCGCTCCTCATCAGCGACATGTTATATAGCGCAGCATATAAAATATGTATAAATGTGAGGATGTGAAGCGCTGCTGCTTCACTTCTATAAGCATCAACAGTGAAAGTAAATTAAGCTCCTTTTATGATTAAGGAGTCACAATTAAATATGTGCAAACGTCCTGCGCATGGACCAAGTGGCCCGCCTACTCTTGTGAGACCCGCTCTCGGCGGCGGAGGGCGCAAGTGGTCACCACTCTCCCCCCGCAGTAAAAAGCTCCAGTGCAGTCAGTGTCCGTGTATTACCTTATTTGGTGTGGAGCCCCTAATTGTAACACCGGGGAGATGCTTCACTCCAACGGTACTGCTGCTGCTGCGATGCACGCGGAGGGGCGTGCTCGTGCGCGAAATCCCATAAACCAACTATAGGCTATGTGTAGGAATGAAGAGAGACGGAGGGATGAGCTGCGGCGCTGTACATCCAGGTTTACATCATCTGCTGTGACACTCTGACTGACCGCCGCGAGGTCAAAAACACTACCGCTAAAGCACCGAAGTGTGTGACGGCACCAAAACCATAAACAAACTGCGTAAAGCGCCAAAGTCTCAGAGTAGAAAAGTTAGTGGGGCGCGAGGCGTGGCGCACCGCTACGCAGCAGCAGCCCACCCGGTGAGAGCAGCCGACCCTCCGGTACTATCTCCCTGTCACTCCGCTCTCACCGGTCCAAACAGACTCTCTCTCACGACCATACATGAAGGAAAACTTTATGGCAGCCTTTCACAGCAACAACCTGGACCGAGTCCACACACTGCAGCAACACAACCACATAAAGATTTTAGTCAAGATAGACATGTGAAAGAAAATGTCCCACATTAACTGGTCAAGCAGATACACTTACACCCACAGCAGCAAGTTTACAGCGGGACAGAACTTACATGTGTTGTAGCCTGTGATCCTGAAGTGTGTGTCTCCGGTGTCTCCGGTCCGCTCAGTCAGTGCGCGCGGCAGCCAGCAGTTACTGTGGTCACAGAGGGTGTGTTTGTTGATAATAACGATATGTGTGTGTGCGCGCGCGCGCTGCGCAGACCAAAATTTCCTCCCCACAAGCAGACCCACTGAGGGGGTAATGGGTGTATTGGTTGTACTGGTGGCGTGAAGGAGAGAAAGAGATAGTCCCTCCGCTCTTTGGCTCTTTTCTACCTCTGCGTCTCCTCGATCCCTCTCTCTCTCTCTGTCCTCCACACTGAGAGCCTTAATTGGTAAACGGGTAAAGCATCAGAGGTGCTGGGGGTGTTACTCTCTCCCTGTTTCTACTCTGTGCCTCTTTTTTTAAAAATGAGGGTGACGTCATGACCGCGCCTTCGGGATTTTAAAGGTATGATGTCACCGGCCCGTGAAGTGCACCTATCTCTCCCATCTTTTTTTATTTTAACCCAGGGGTGGGAGTGGATAGATTCTCATTAGTGTCTTCCTGGCAGGTGACCATGTGTGTGTGTGAAGAGAGCGAGAGAACACCCACATCTCTCTACACCCTCTGTGCTCTCTTTCTGTTATCTGTTATTGTTCCAGGCAAACGGTGAACAACATGAAGTTATTCTCTCTGTCCAAACCCTGCTCTGACTCAACATGGTGGTGGGAGGCATGGCGGCTGGTATTGTGTGTACGTAATGGCTGCACATTTGTGTGTTTGAGTGCTCTCCAGCTGAGCATTGGCTCAGGAAACAAGAATGTTCAGCCTCGGCTGTGCCCTCTACTTACAGTTCATCAGTCTGGTGGGAGGATGGAGGGAGGGAAGGAGGAGGAGAAGGGAGGCAGTGGGGGAAGAGGAGGTGGAAGTGGGGTGGGGTGGGGTGGAGAGGTTGAGGTGAGAGTGAAGTAGAAAAACAAACATTGCCGATTGAAGAAGACATTAGAAAAATAGATCGAAAATCCCTGTAATTATTTTATGATATTTGTTAATGAACTTTTAATGTGGCTGTGATTGTGGGTTTATAGAAACCTAATAACCTCAAAGGAATAGTTCAACATTTTGGAAACCAGCCTGCACTTTCTTTCCAAGAGTTAAATTAGATTCATGGACTCCTTAGTAAAAATTAGAGGTGCTGGTAGGCAGATGTTTGAACTTTGGACAGAGCCAGGCTAACCCTACCCTCGTTTCCAGTGTCTATGCTAAGCTAAGCTAATCACTTACCGGACCTAGTTTGATATTTAGGTGCAAACATGGAGCAGTATCGATCATCTCACCTAACTCTGGACAACAAAGCAAATACGTTTATAAACCTGTTTCAAACTAAGACTAATTCAAATAAACACGGCTGACAGGCAACCAGCAGAGACTCAGAGAAATCACTGCTTCTGGCCAAGAAATAGTCCCAGACATAACCTCGCATAAATTCACAACTTGATGTTTTTACACCTCACTTTTGTAAAAACAAGCAAAAAACAAACAAACAAACAAACAAACAAACAAAACAAACAAAAACAAAACAAAACAAAACAAAAAACTACTGAGTGATAGAGCCCTCTAGTGGCTGTGGGAATTATGATGAGGGCAAAGGAGGAAGTCAGGTGACGTGACAAAGTCCACATAAAGAGGAGGTCAGGGTCACCTAAACATCAGACTTAAAGGTTGTTTGTTTTCTGTTCCAAAGCACCAGTCAACGTTGAGTTTTTTAAAGGGCTCTTATTGTAACCATGACCACAAACACTCCCTAACCTTAGCAAAGTAGTAGCCTAATTGTTACCCACACCACGATGTTTCTCTGACTTTAACAATATGTTTATTTGAAGTCAAACCTTGATCTCTCTTTAAACCTATAACCTATGTGCCCAATCTAAAGCTAACCAAACCATGACCATATCACTGTGTTGTTTAGAGGACATGGATAAACAACACATTTTGCTGTTTAATTTAGAAGACTTGTTGAACATGTTAATTAGTGTGTAAATTCATGCTTAACACATGGGGTTATCTGCAGTCCCACTTTAAATAAGTGAGATGCAGGTTTTGAGATGCAGGGGGCTGCAGTATAGAGTGGCAGCAGAAGCCAGAGGAAGAACAAACAGAGGAAAGGTGGAGGCAGGAAAATAGAGAGAGGGGAAGAAGAAGAGAGAAAAGATGTGAGAAGGCTTCACAGACAGACAACAGAAAGAGGAGGAAGAAAGAGAAAGGGAGAGAGGTGATGAATCTTTATGAACACATGATAAAACCTGTTGCTTTCAACTCATCCATTTACCCTGATTCATTTTTCTACAAAGAGGCAAGGCACAAAGTTCTATCTGTGTTATTATTATTATTATTGACATGAGTGTAAATCAGTTTGTATAAGCCAAGAGCGAATGTTTGCCGTTGTGGTTGTGAGATCGTCCAGTCAGTCAGTGACATCATCTGTATGCAGCTTGTTGAGGTTACGTCACCAGAGGCTTATTTGTTGGGGTGAACACACACACACACACACACACACACATAGTCAATTTTATGTGACAACACAATGTTGTGACAAATTCCATGTGCATCACTGTGTCCTGCAGCAGCTACACATAGTTCACCACCATTCTTATGCTGATGACACACTGATCTGTGTCCTGATAAAGACCAATGAAGGTGGAAACTCACACCATCGAATATCTTGTCTAATAGAAATTAAGTGTTGAATGTATCAGAAATGATCATGTTCTGATACATGATCATTTCCGATGGCAGTACTTGTTCCTCCAAAGTCCAGCCCCACTCTGCAAATATCGAACCTGCAACCAGAAAACCTAAATGCTAAATAAAGGGGGTTAAAAAGGGGGTTACCATTACTTACATTTGTAACTCTCAACAACACGTCAGGCCGTATAGCAATATCGGTGGAATTTATGCCTTTTACAGTTGATATGATTTATTTAGCAGTGACTAATGACCCCTTGAATGGAAAGGAAAAAACACAGTGGCCCCATGATATTTTCCATGTTTATTATTTGATGAGAATGCCTAAGCTCTACATTAAACAACTAACCAGCATAATATTATGGGAAACTGAGGGTACAAATGAAACATGTCCTTAATTTTAGGGCAAAAATAGTCACATTTGAGACATAAGACTTTGACATGGGACAGTCCCAGCTGTTCCAAATTTAGATGCAGTGAGGCATCGCATCATGACTGACAAGGTGTGTCTGTGAAGTCCTGCACTTGCAATTTTATGTCAGTCAGTGGAGACAGTGAAGAAGCCAGAAGCTACTTGTCAGCTGGGCAGGCTGACTCAGCTTGAGGTGACAAATGGTCAGCAATGGTGAGGTATTAATATAATATATGAACCTGGTATAATGCACCACTTTAATTGAAGGGTTGAAAGAATATTAACATGCATATGATAAGGTAGTAGATGCTGTTATGTATATTATGCATATTATTATGTTCGATTTAGCATACAATTCACAGTTAACCATGAATGATTCGCCAAGAAAGTGATCAGTGGGCTGATTCACATATCAAAGACTTAATCATTACACACTGGTTTGTCAGTATTTAGTCTCAGTCTTCTTCTTGTGAGAAATTCTGACTAATTCCACTGCTTTCACAGCGTGTGAAAAGCGAGCACAAGATCTCAGAATGAAGCAACATGACTGTTTGATCTGATTTCATCCAGAATGTGATAAAAGCAAAAACAAAGGAATTTTCCGGTGTAGATTAAATGCTGATACCCAAGAACAAGTTATGGCAAGAGAGAAGAAGGATTGCATGTAATGAAAGTATGTGATAAAATTTTGGAAAAAAAACTAAAGAGAGTTTGAGTTTCTCTGGGGAGAAATCAAATGCTACTGTCCCTGACAAAGAAGTGGCTGTAGTGTAATGGCACCTCTTGGCTATCAACATGAATTACAGGGTACAGTAATAATGCTGAGTACTGACTGTCACCAAGACAGGAAAAAAACTGTTAATACTGAAATGGAATCATTTGTATTACTGCATTTTTCCAAAATATTACATATATTTACAAAAATGTGGGAGAGTTGGGGGGAATTGTATATAATATTGTTTAAAAAATACAGAACATTCATTATTATTATTGTTATTATTATTATTAATTCAATTTAATAAAAATATAGTTTACATTTTTTTTTTGATTTATTAAAATAATTCTTATCTTACTGTTACTGCCGGGGAGCACAACATTAGGCCTCTCCTGGGAAGAAGCTGCTTTTAAATGCCTTTAAAGCTGTAACTCCAGTGGTTTATAGGTTATGTTGATGTTTTTAGAATGATGGTTAGATACTGAACTGTAAAATACTGTAACATTTCTCTTTGTAATTATAGTGTAGTTACATATGTTACAGTTGTTTTTTCAAATACCAACCACGTTTAGCTTCCACACATAGAATGGCTCCTTTTCACAACATAACTGTTGTGGAAGGACATGTAGGTTGTTTGTCCACTGTTTCTACCTTGTAATTATTCTATATTCCCCAGGTAATTAAAAAGGTACTTAGGCTTATTTAGTCATGGCTCCCCCTAAATGCAAATTTGTTTCCCTCTTTTTTTCTTACCTTTCTTCACTTGTACCTATAGGTGCTCAGTAAGCATTTCCTTGTATGTACAAAATGTTTAAATGGTAAATGGACTGTACTTATATAGCGCTTTTCTAGTCTTTTCGACCACTCAAAGCACTTCACACTACAGATCACATTCACCCCATTCACACACATTCATACAGCACATGTATATACAAAGTGCTTTTACTATACATTCACGCACCGATGACACATCGGAGGCAACTTGGGGTTCAGTATCTTGCCCAAGGATACTTCGGCATGCAGACTGGAGGAGCCGGGAATCAAACCACCGACCTTCTGATTGGTGGGCGACTGCTCTACCTCCTGAGCCACAGCCGCCCAAGGCTCACAGCACCTGGTATTCCCAGGCGGTCTCCCATCCAAGTACTAACCAGGCCCGACCCTGCTTAGCTTCCGAGATCAGACGAGATCGGGCGCGCTCAGGGTGGTGTGGCCGTAAGCCACACTGTAGCTACCATGTTTTAAATGGAGATTACTTTCTATTTATTAATATAGTATACATTATTGTTTCTTGAGCGCAAAACATTGGGCTAGGCTGTAGCTAATAGTTAAAAATCTAAGCTAATAGTTAAAAATCTAGTGGGGAACAGTAATATGGTTTTGGGATCCCATTAATCAAATATCAAATAATCAAAAATACTATTAGAAAATAACTTATATCACCTTTCATGTACAGTCACATCATCAGATGATAAACAGTAAAGGAGCCAGATGAATATATTGTCTCTCTCAAATAAACTTTATCAGTGTTTCTTGGACAGCACACAGAATACTGCAAAGGATAGTGTGATGGGCTTTTTAAATATCACAAATAACATGAAAAATGTATATATGTTTTATCAATTTTGGAACAGCATTCATGAGGGATTCCAGCTGAGGTAATGTTCTCTCTCAGCATCAAAATGTTGGAGAAAGTTCGCTTATTACAACATAAGTCTTGCCCATGCAGAGTGTAAAATAAAGAGCCCCACCAGGTCACCACAATAAATCCTGTGAAACAGATATTATAATATGGCCATTTTATGTGTTTGTACAGATGTTTGTGTCTGGTATTTCCCCTATTACATTAAGTGATCCTTGTTTGTCTTTATTCACTTGTTAAAACGTTCAGTAAAAAAAAAGCATTGTATATGACGAAATAGGTGCAAAAGAGAGACAAAGTGATAGAAAAACTCATTTTTAAATAGTGGCAAAGAGTGCAGGCTGAGTGTGCTTTAATGTCCAAAGAGGAATGTCAAAGGACAATGAAAGACAGAGTGATAGTTTCAGAGACCAGAGGGAGTCAGGGCCCAGATGACAGCCTCATAACAAAGCCTCTGCCTGTTAGCCAGCTAAAGAGCTAAAGTGGTAAATTGTTTAACTGGAAGTGATGGGGGAGACTGTCTAAAATGGTTTGTGTGCTTTCACTTTCTGCCACTTGTTCTCCTTCATACACACAAATGTATGATTGAGCAAAATGTAAACACACACTGATACTGACAAACTGTGCACATGCACAAACATTATGCCACTGGTCTGAGCTCTTAGATCAGATTAGAAACAGCAGGTAATTAAACAGATCTGTCTTTTTACTTGCATTCCTCGCTCTCTCATCACCCCCATCAGACTCAAACTCAAAGGCGCTCACACATGCACATAAAAGTGGCTCCCATATGACAAAGTGGAGTAAATATGGAAAAACATTACTCATTAAATGGAATGGAGTCCATATTTAGACATGGCGAAATATGGAGTGACTTTTATGACCAGCTGAGGCAGACAAATCAGTTGCGCAGAAAGAGCACTTGAGGAAAAGAGGGCTGAGGGATGGCCACAAAGTACATGTGACCAAAATGACGTGACTTGTGGCTCTCAAAGATCAGTACCACTTTCTTATAATGCACACTTTACACAAGCTTTAGAAGCTGAAACCAATGGCTTTATCAATGATTTTCAAATCTTGCAGTAATGCCTTAGGGATACATTACAAGCCATTAATAACAGCAGCTTTCAGGTTGTCAGACTAACTGGTAAAATTGCTTTGACCAGTTGATTTAATTATTTTGACCAATTATCTGGACCACTCCTGATCTACTGTTGCAGACTTGATGAAAAACCATTTATTAATGACTAACATTTATAACTTCAGACTTTATGGACTATTGGAAAGTGAGAACCCTGTAGGGTTCTGGACTGTAATACAACCTGGCAAGCCAAAAGTTGCTCTTATTAATGTCTCATAAGTGATCTATGCCAGTTGGACCAGTTGTTGCAGTTTAGCCAAAGCAGGTATAACATAGGCATGTAGGTAGAATGGGGTCACCTGTCAGAGGCCACAGTAGATGTATCATGGATCCCACTGGGCCTAATGATAGGTCAAAACACCATTAAACATTGGTAGGTCTACTGGACTTCCACAGGAATACTCACCTAAGTTTTTGCACATTCTACCATGTGTATTTATAGATATGAACATGGGTCATATCACACACCTTAATGACGTGGAATCTTCCTCATCACAGCTGAAATGAGCATAACATTGAATTAAACACACCTCAAATGAAGCTAAAATGAACTGTGAAACCTCTATGCAGCACAAGCAACAAGACACCAAACACATTCAGACCACTGCAGAACAAGAGCTCACTGTCATTACAGTGCAAACCACCACTTAAAACCTCCCGCACCTGCACATACACTCCTTCAGCACACTTAATATGTGGTATCAAGTCTTAGCACAAATACAGTAAACTATACTGTGAGGATCTGAAGTCATAAAATAGACTGAGCCGAGCAGAGTAATCGCACTGAGTCACCAAGCAGCAGACTCTGATGTCTACCGCAGTCTGAGTCACACACACTCAGGACGTCAGAAGTTCAGGAATAATGAGATGTTTGCAAGTGTACTGTGTGTGTGTGTGTGTGTGTGTGCTGGTGGACTTGTATATGAGTTTCCTGCATATATGTGTGCTGTATGTCATGGAAAATGTTTAAATATCTCTAACAGGGGTTTCCTTATGGGAAAGGCCATTGCATGTACTGTTTGACCGTGTGCATGTGTCGTATTGATAATAATAATGATGATATTCTAGATTTTTTCTTTGTCCCCACACTTATACAGGGGGTAACCAGGCTAAACGATGTGTCCGGGTTACTTTAACCAACCTGAGAGATGAATTCATTGATATATAGGCCAACATAGCGTGTGTCACTTTATTGTGTGGAGCAGCCATGCTGTTAGCGTGTTGATGACCCTCTCGTGGTGTCTGCATCACAGCTATGATCCAAACCAGCTGGCCAGGAGCCAAAAGGGCACAACAAAGTGACTAAACAAGAAAACAGCAGTAACTTCACTGGGGTCAAACTACACATGCACAAGCTTACCACACACATGCACAGTGCGCGAACAATCTTTCAAAAGAAAACAAAGGGATCCTCAGTGTGGAGTGGTTTGGTGCTAAGTGTTACATCTAAAACACATCAAAACCATTCAGTGTTGGCCAAGAAATGTAAGCCCAAATTTGGGGAGCCTAGCACTCATCAGCCTCAATCTCAAAACAGATTCAATGCGCCATATTCTAATGGACTTAAACAACACACGATGGACATGACACTACATATGAGAGGAACTGCCTGTTTCTTTCGCTTATTGAGAAATAGTGAATATTTCCAACTCCCCTCTGGGTATATAAATTGTTTCATTCAACCAGTCTAGAAGGAAAAACTGCTCTTCGTTCACAACTCATGTCCATAAGGCCATAACCTGTGGAATTGGGGGTCAGAAGCAGGCATTGCTAATAGACAAGTTTTTAAAAACGAACAATTTGTGTTATTGAGAGCAGTGTTTTGCGATGATGGACATACACTTGACATACATGTCAATAAATGCGGCAATGTGGCACAGCAAAGGAGGAGCAGGAAGGAAGAAAACTTCTTTAACAGAAGTAAACAACTGATACAACTGATATCAGTGCGGGATTTAGGGTTGCCTGTAGAGTAAAACAAACAAAAGTTATATGTTGTTCAGTGTTGGATGCATTTCCTCTCTCCTGGGAATTTGTTCTCATGGTTTACATTCATACCCACTTGGCTTTTTCTTCACTGCCTTTGTTACTTTCATTTGTTGGCATAATGTGCAGCGACTATGATCAAAGGAACTGCATGAAGTGTGTGAATCATGTTGTGTGGACGGGCAGAAGAAAATGCATTCAACATATTTATTGGGTCTGAAAGATACCAACCAGTGCGGTTTTGGTGTCTTTGAATGTAAACATAATTGCTTTGTTTAAAAAGAAAGAAACTCTCATACACCTTTATTGGTTCCTTGTGAAACCTGTGCCGATTGATGTATAATTGTATACATGGCACAATAATAAAAAGTGTCATGTTGTGGATTAGTGAATCTGAAACAGATTTTCCATCTATTGGATATATGTGATATATAATGCACAGGAAATTTAGAACTTAAAATAAAAAACAAAACAAAAGCATAAATCTGCTTTGAAGGTTAAGAAGTCATCTCCAATAGTACAGTTGTCCAAAGTAAGTAAAAACTTCTGACTGTGTAAATGCAGCGATGCCTGCACAGTCCTAGCGGCCGAACCCCACCCTGTAGATTAAGCAAACACTGGTTGGTCTGGTTTGGACGGGAGGTGGGGAGGTGAGAAAGATGGATGGACTGCAGGATATTTTATCTAACTCTGCTCTGCTCTGCTCCAAAGTCCAGCTCTCTTTTCACTCCCTCTCTGGCCATATTAAGAAAATCACCCAGATTGGAGGAGAGCAGGGCTGACAAATCGAGAGAGCGAGGGGAGTGAGGCAAGGCGAGAGAGAGAGAGAGAGAGAGAGAGAAATCTGGATACACTCCCAGATCTTCAGTTCCTGTTGGGTAATGATTACATGGGGCTGAGGCACAATGAGTGTGTGTCTGTGTGTTCATATAATCGGCACATGCACACTTTTGCAAGTGAGTTACAGTAGAAGTAGAATAGCTGTTTTTGAGGAGCCAGTCTATCAGTTAATATTGATGACCAATCGTGTCTGTGTGTGCGTTGTGTGTGTATGTGTGTGCATTCCAAGTGGATATTGAAATTAGACAGGGGTGTTCAACATCAGGACAAGACATTCATAGTCTTTAAAAGGAGACCTGACTGAGCTCAATGAATCAGACTACAAGAATCTATTGCTAGTAGCTACTGGCCATTTTGGCAAGAGATATGCACACACACGCACACACACACAATCACACATACAACTCCTCCATCATCATTAAGATATAGACTGAAAAGTGATGTAAGTCCAGCTCAGAGGAAGGTGGTCTCTCCTCGGCTGAATCCCCTCTGAAGTTTTGTCTATCTTCTGCTCTATAAAGCCTCTTAATCCCCTCTAGCTATCTGTTAATATAGGTTGGGGACATTTAACAACTGGGAGTACACATACACAGTACATTAAACACTCAATACCTTCTCCATCTACAAACACAACCTTTTAAGGTAAGCTCTCCTTCCTCTCTCTCTTAACACTCTCTTTCTCTGTACATCTGTCCTTGCCTCCTCTCACTAACTTTCTGTTCTGTCTCCTTCAGCACGATGATGTGCACCCCTCAACCCTACCCCCACCCCATCATCATCATCTACTACCCAATTGATGTTTTCTACCATATTATAATTTTTCTATTTCTCTGGCTTTCTCCCAAGCAAGCACTGCTGGATTCCCCTCATGACCACTGTGGCTGCTTGGGTCATCTACTCTCTTGAACTCATCCTAAACAGAGGGCTTGAGAACGGCAGTGAATAGGCCAAACAGCCTGAGCGGGAAAGAGCAAAAGCAAACAAACAGGGGCTTGCACGGCGATGCGAAGAGATGGACCCTGGATATCAATGTTTTGTCTTGAGTCATGGTGCAAAAATGATTGAGCCACTCTGCAGGAGTGGCCCAAATGACAAATTGAGGAACCCCCAACTGTTTGTGGATTTGGTTGGCTTCTGCATTTGTGTGTGTGTGTGGTATAGACACAGAGATGGAGCTCAGTAGTTTTGTCCATATGAGGAGGAATATTGGAGAAACGGCTATGAATGACTGATCTCCTCCCTCTCCCTCCCTTTCTCTCTTGCACTAAATTGTCCAGATTTGTTGTTGCTCATGCACCACCAGCTGTGACTGCAAATGTCTGTTGGTGTGCATATACACAAAAGCCTGCTTTGCCCACAGGGATCACACGTCTGTAAACCCCACACACCTTCACGTCAGACAGAGTAGCGTTTCTGAGGCTGATCCCAGCGACATCATCATGACCCCACTGGCGCAGTGACTTGTCAGTTACGTGTGAATGACTGTGTGTGTATAAGTGTATCTGTCTGCGTGTGTGTGTGGAAGACTCCTCTTGCTCATCCAGGTAACACTGTGTGAATTATGTGCATTACATCATCACTGCAGAAAAACACAGGTACTGTACACACACTCATGAGAACATCACACCTGTCCGACTCTGCTGTGTGTGTCAGACACTGCGTGTGAGTGTGTTTCTCTGGAATCCTTCTGTCTCTCTGACAGTCATCCATTCTGACTCCCAACATGAATACATGATGAAATATAAGGTGGCAGCCGTCCTTTTCACCTGCATCTGGACTGGATTCACTGGAAACAGATGTTAAAGGAAACAAATGATGATGTCATCCTAGATGAGCGGCAGGCGAAAGTATTTCAAAATGATGCCTTCCTTGTGTGCAACTGTGTGACTGTGTCTGCGTGTTACTGCAACATGCATAGATAAGAATGTGTGTATGTGTGTGGGGTGGAGGGGGGTTGGGTGAAATCAGATACCATTTCTAGTTAGGGAAAAAGAAGGCTGACAGGAAAGGGAGGGAGGTCTAAAAAATGTGTTTTGCCATTTTCTGGTTGACCCTTTGTGATCTGTCTCTTTGGCTTGACACCTCACCCCTATCTGTCCTTATTTAATCATACCCTCAAATTTCCCCTCTGTTTATTTTTCTCTCTGTTCCTTCTGCCTCTCTTCGGTCATCTTTTTAGCCACACTAACAGCTTAACTCTATGAATGTCAGTGTTGGTCATTTCAGCGGTCCACCACTTTGTCCCAGACTCAAGTGTCTCAACAGCAATTTAATGTATTGCCATAAAATGACATTCGTGGTCCCCAGGATTGAGTTGCATCAGCTGTTCATAAATCCTTAAGGCTAATTATTTTGAATGTAAAGTCCTCCCTAAGTTCTCAGTAACTGCTAGCTAGTTTCAAACTAGTGATCTACTAAATGATCAAAATTTAAGGATTGTCATTGGTTTGTCTGTCACCCTATTTACCGTGCAAACAGGAGGACACAAGCTGTAATATAACCAACAAAAATAACAAAAATGTTTGGTATGCTAAATTATATATTAAACTTAACTGTAAATCCTTGGTACATGTGGGTATGACATTGTTTTATTCATTAACACATTCATAGAAAAGTGTATGGTAAGAGAAAAGGGAAATGTTCACGACTCACCTAACAGTATTTGTCTTTTAGTAAAATGTAATGTTACCTCCTCTCACTTTACTATTAGAAAGCATTTTGATAAGTGTCGGAACAGATTTGTCCACTATATTAAATCTGTCACTCCTCAGTTTGAAAGGGTCACATATTAACATGCTCATGTTAGCTCTGTCGATTAGCTAATTCAGTTAACTAACAGTACAAAACAATTACACCTGACAGTTAAAGGAAGTAAACTTTTGGTAAAAAATTGATCTCCAACTGTCAACTAGTTTGCATTGTGAAACCTGTTTTGATTTAGTAATGCACAAATATCCACATGGCAAACACTATGAACTGCCATTCAGATGACATTTACTCCCCTCGTGAATTGTCTCTATTTACTTTTTTCTCTAGCACCATCATCAAGTCAGAATTTTAGATTGTCTAATACTTATTTGGCTCACGACCAAATACCTGCGAAACTAATAACATTCCCATCAGGCTCAGCTGTACTCTGTGTTGAGTGCTACTGAGCAAAGTATTGTTCTAACAAACTAAACTAAGATGGTGAAATTGGCAAATATTACACCTGCTTAAAATCAGCATTAGGACATGTTAGCATACTAACATTAGTGTTTAAGAGTTTAAGAGCATAAGAGAGCTTATGTCATCAACTCTTTACCCTTGCTAGGCTACTTGAAGGTTTATTGGAGTTTGCGCATCCAGCCTACAATTTTTTTGGAGAAGCCCTTCGACCAGGTCCCTCACAGGATCTCATGGGGAATACTGCTGGAGTTGGGGTTCTGGGGCCATTCAGTCCTTATATGACCGGAGGGAGATATGTGTCTATACTCTTAGCAAGGAGTCAAACATGTTTCTAGTGGGTGTTAGCTTCTGCTAGGGTTGTCCCTTGTCACCAGTGCTGTTTATGATTTTCATGGACAGCTTTTCAAGGTGCAGCCAGTGGGAGGAGAATGTGTTTGAGAGCCTCTGAATTGCCTCTCTGCTATTTGCAGATGATGTGCTTCTGTTGACTTCATCAAAACGTGACCTTCAGCATGCTCTGGTATGGTTTGCTGTTTAGGTTTGTGAAGTGGCTGGGATGAGGGAATGTCTCTCTGTTTGGAAATGGTGGACTGTTCCCTTCAAGTTGAGACAGAGTTTCTGCCCCAAGTGAAGGAGTTTAAGTATCTTGGAGTTTTGTTCATGGGTCAGGATTGGATGGAGCAGGCGAATGACAGGCAGATTGGAACCAATCAGAAGGTCGGTGGTTCGATTCCCGGCTCCTCCAGTCCGCATGCCGAAGTATCCTTGGGCAAGATACTGAACCCCAATTTGCCTCCGATGTGTGTGCATCGCATCGGTGTGTGAATGTGTGTATAGAAAAGCACTTTATATAGAACATGTGCTGTATGAATGTGTGTGAATGGGGTGAATGTGATCTGTAGTGTGAAGCGCTTTGAGTGGTCGAAAAGACTAGAAAAGCGCTATATAAGTACAGTCCATTTCCATTTACCATTAGCTTAAAGCAGGTGTTGTGCCAAACTATTGTGGTGAAGAGGGATTTACCCATCAATCTATGTTCCTCCAACCCTCAACTATGGTCATGAGCTTAGGGTAGTGACCAAAAGAATGAGATTGCAGCTGGAAAACTTTGCTGTAGAGATGGACATCTGGGCTACCTTGCTTGACCAGTTGATACTGCAACATGACCCCAAATAACTTGCAGAAAGTGGGTGAATGGATGGTGAAATGAGCAAAGGGATGCTGGATAAAAAAATTCATGGGCAGAAGAAAATGCTGAGAAGAGACACATACAAAGAATGGGCATGAAGTTACCTTCATAGAATTACACGGTTATTGAAAATATTTGGCTTATTAGATTAATAATTAGTACTGTAGTACTAGTACTATTTCTATATTTTCTGTTCTCTCTCTCCTACTCTCTTTCTTTCTCTCTCACACACACACATCGGGATTCCTTCGAACTGATTGGAGGGAGGGGCTACTCCACGTGAACTACGCCTTGACATCATATGATCTCATTACTGAAACAGTTGAACACAGACCTGCAGGGCATGACCTGCTGAGAGAGAGAGAGACACACACACACATGCACACACACACACACACACACACACACAGACGGTGAGACAGAGATATCAAAGTGCTGCATGATTGCCCGTTTAATATACAATACATATTTATATGTATGAGCATGTTTTTACATTGTGGGTGTTTTCGCGTCTCTGCCTTTGCCCAGGAATGTGTCTTTGTGTGTGTTGCTGGCGTGCCATTCTATGTTTTACAACTTTGACAACACATGAATGTGCTGATAATGCCAATAAAAACACTATTTGAATTGAGGAGATAGGATGGGGGAGTGGATAAGTCTCAACAATTCAGGAAACATGGTTGAGTATCAAGACATTCCCTATCTATAGTTCGCGACACAAAAATTGTAGAAAGTTCACTGAGCAATTTTCCTTGTAAGATTTTTTGTGGTTATTTCATGTTTACTGTACTGTACAGCACTTGGCATCTTGTGGGCCTCCATTGATGGTGACTGATATGTTGAGGTCATAATTAATGAGGCGATAAAGTCTCAATGGATGGAGAGGAAAAATCCGGAACAGATGATAAAGACAATGGTGAGGAAGAATGAGTCCAGACTCATTGGATTTGTGTTTCCTTAGCCTTTGTCTCCCTTAACAACTTATTTTCACTTCCTGGTCAACATGGGCACCAAAATGCCCACTCAAGCGAAAGGGCCCTCGCCCCCGTGTTGCTGGCATTGGCACATGCACACATGCTCACTACAATGAGAGCTGTGCCATCGCTATCCTTCAGATACTGTCTGGTGACTTGACGTCTCGTAATTCTGTGCCTCACCTGCTTTAAGTAACTCATCTTTTAATAACTGAAATGCATTCAAAATGTATATAAGATCATCAAATCCCAAGGAACATAGAACACACACACCACAACATCCTCATGCTCATATGTTAGCTTACCTCTTTTGTGACTCCCTGTCATTCAGGGCTGATTGAGAGTTGAGGTTTAAAAGAAAGGGCTGGCATAATTATATATTGTTTCTATTTCTATGAGAATGTGAAAACCACTATTGGTTCAGTCCCTGGCTACAGTCTGACCACCCCACTTATCATAACTAAACATTTTCATCTAACCCTAAAACTAAACAAGATTCAGTTCATTCTGAGTTGTTTGCACCACCTGTCTGGCTTCACCAGTGGTGTTACTTAATACTTTCCAACTTCCTTACCTCAACAGATCTTCAAAAATAGCTGTAGAATATATAGGTTCAGTTTGTTTTGTTTTTTAGTTTTTTTTTTTTAGAAAAGACTCAGTAATTTCCCAAAACAGATGGACACTAGTTTTTCACAAAAGTTACTTTAACAGGAAGAAACCGGGCATTTACTGGGGACCATTTTCAGCAGTGGATTAGTCCACATTTGGTGCTCCAGTGAGTATTTGAGGCAGAAGGACAGTGTGTTTTTGACTCAGTCAAAAATGTCAGTGTGTGGTCATGGAAAAAGAAACATGTGCATGGTGTTTGCAACAGTGTGGCTAATGCGTGTTTTAAATCATTTTGGACAATGATGGAGCTCTGCTGTCAGGAATAAGATATCGAGCTGGTTTTGCTCTTTTCTTTAAATTTGAAAGTCCCCAAAAATAGGGATTTGAGACTTGACTTAGTTCACACAGATCTCCCCATAGACCTGACCCTTAACTTGAGACTTGAAAGCAAAAACATTCAGAATCTCAAGGATTTTATTTTAACATTGACTCCTGATAATTAGAATTAAATCATAAGCTTAAATGAGACCGTGACGGGTAAGGGAATCATTGTGCTTGGCAAAACAACTTTGGTACACACAATGCTCTGGATCTGTCCAGGCACAGTGACCGGTATGGTAACTAGGAAGCTGTACTGTTTAAGGGGTGGAAAAAATGTAAACAGAGACTAAACCTGGCCAGAAACTTGTTGCTGATACATACGAAAAATAGCGATGACATTCTGACCCCTTTCATTGGGGTGTTGTTGTATGGTATGTGTTGAAGTAAGGATGACATGACAGGACTGTGAAACATTGTACTATAACAAAAAATAGTCGTATTCCCCACTTCACCTGTCGGTGGTTTAATGTTGTGGGTGATCGATGTATATACTGTATATATATGTATACAGAACTCTTTCTCTTTCATTTTTGTTTTCAGTTCGCTTTTCCTCTCATTTTCTCTGCCACAATAAAGATGCAAAGTTGAATAATAACTTTTATGTGTAAGCAAGTCTATGTTAACAACAGTTATTGGTATAATTTACCTGTTAACATGTTTCTCAGCCTTCACCTTTGAACAAGGCTGGAGTGGGTGTCATGTGGCCATTGTGAATGTTGTACTGGGTATAGATTGATTTATTAAATAGCTCACAGGCCTGCAGCTTGACACTATCACAATGTAAGCCCGCCCATCTGTCGGGTCTGAAGTCATTGTTTATTCTCTGTCTCTTTATCCATTCTTCAGAATAAAGAAAGAACAAAAATACTGTAACTCTTGTGTGATGACCTCGACCCTCATGTGAACCCGTTACACTTGACTGTACTCGAAATGCGCTTTTGTAGCTGCCTGAAAATACTCACACAGACAACACTTCGTTTTCAAAGTAACACACGTAGGTGTTAACTACCACACCCTCATGTCAGTCACTGGTCCGGGGTGGTTTGTGTTGATGCGTGTGTGGTGTGGTTAGCAGTATATGAGCAATTCAGTGTTAATAATATGTTTCTGTGCTGAGGTTGTCAAGACAACAGAAAGTGAAAAGAGAATTTCACAGAAGTAATTGATTTTAATCATCAGGATCATCACCAAGTGTGTTTATCTTCTCAATCTCCCTGTTACTGTTACACATCAGTATTGCATTCATCTGCATGCGTGTCGGGCATTTGGTTGATGGTCTTGCAGAGGGGGACTACGGTGAATAATGGATATATTAACCTACAGGTTTAATTGATGTGTCATAACCACTCCAGAAAAACAAAGTATTTGTTTTCACACAGTTTTGTGTAATTTCTATGAACAACAAATACGGAATAAATTTGTAAAGTGAACATTAAAGGTGTGGTAGGAGAATGTTATTTACTTTTGCTAGGGTAAGATATCAGCTTCTGGCTCTAGTTTCATTTTAGTGTACATCTAACCTTTGGTAAGAAATTAAAAAGTATTTTCCAAAGTTTTGAACATTTTTTGAATCACTGTCTTTAAAGTTCCTTCATGTTAATAAAACAAGCAATCCCCTTTATAGTTATACACAGAAGTGCCTTATTTTGAGGCTTGGATCTAAATGGAAAATTTCATCCTGCTTTTAAGACTAGTCTGAAAAAGTAGTAGGCTATTTCTGTTGTAATGTGTGTGTTAGTGTGTGTGCGTGTTAGTGTCTACGTGTGTGTGCGCGTGTGTCCGTGCATGTCTGTCATTGGTCACCAGAAACAGGCACATACTGTAGGACCATTTTTGGTCCTTGCTTTCTTTCCATCGTCACACCATCATCTTTGCCCTTCAGTGAGGTTTAGCTCAGACAGAGAAAAAGTCTGGAGGAGATTCAGACAAAACAGAAGGACTAGACAAGATAGAGTGGGGACACAGTGCTGATAAGTGACCTTGAACATGAGGCTGCACAGGGATCCCAGTCAAAGTTCAGTGGCTTTCCTGACAGTGATATCTGCTTTGTGTTTGAGTCACTCAGTTAGGAGTAGCAGTGTATTGCCACTTCCTAATCCAGGCTGTGTGCAGAAGGATATCACTTCTTCATTTGCAGACTCCACTGTTTTATTCATTCAGGTCCATTTCCAGCAGTCTATACCTGATGTGGATGGTGAATTTACAATTGACAATTCAAAGTGTAAAGGCTTGAAGAGCAGCTTCTTACACACCAAACATGATGTCTGGACTGAATAACCTTAACACCATCCCTCAGAGGCCTGATGATGTTTAACTATTCTTGTTATGTTGAGTGATGCTGGAGCAGGTCTCAGATTGAACAGAGTCAGAGAGAGGTTAGGATTCCTCACATTCCCCAGCGAGAGAACAACATTTGTTCCGCATTAACAAGAGTTTAGATATGAGCTCATTGTTCCTTTTTAAGAATTAGTAAAGTAGGGCGCAGAGTATCAAGCATTTTATATATGGTACAATAATGCCCCCTAATGGCCATTTTGTAGAGTGCATTAGGATCTCTACCAATAATTCTACCAATATGATGTGGATGAAGGACACTTAATGTAGGCCTTGTTCACAGAATACAATTTGATATATTGCAGGATAAGCACAAAATCACCGGTGTAATCAATAGTATTAATAGCACCAGTATTCAATTTAGGTGTGTTTATAGCAGGGCTGTGGTGTTGTGCATGTTGGCTCACTAGACTGGCTAAGACACTAAGACACTTACAGTGATGAAAACAAAAGCAGCAATACCACAGTGAAAACGCACGCAAGAATCAGCTCTGCATTCAGGGTTCACTTAAATAAAGTACAGTCATGATATTGTTGGCAAAATACACAATAATGGTCAAATTTAAAGTTCTTATCTTATCATACAAGTGGGTGATATACTGTTATTATTATACCAATGGATCAATATTATTATTGCATTAACATGTAAGCAGTATTCCCATGTTTAAGTAGTCAGTCTTTAGCTTTGAGTTTAATTGTTTTAATTGTACTGGGTAGTTTTATTTTAATATCAGTGTTTCATATTTTATAAACTAAATGTGTTTTGTATAACATTTAATCTGCAAACTAACAGTAACTATAGTTTTCAAATGTAGCATAAAATGAAAGAACTCAAGTAAAAAGTACCTCAAAATTTTACATTTGTCATGTCATCATAAGAATGGTGCAGAGTATAATAATAAAGAAAATGAATGATGCCTAATTCCATGTAGATTAACTTCACTTTTAGGGTCCTGTTACTGTGAATGCTAGCTCACTGTCACTGTGGTAGGATTATGACATAAAATGTAATGATTTTTAATGTTATTAGGTCAAAATATCTGCTGTGAAAAGACTACATCACACCACAAAAATACTCAATTACAAAATTAAAATAAGTACAAAAGTACTGTCATCAAATTTGAAATATGGGTAATATATATTTTTATTATTTGATCAATAGGCCATTATCATCAGTGCTTTAACATTTAAAAGCAGTATTTCCATGCTGAGTTGATCAAAAGTAAATCTAATTATATGATGACATTTATATCAGAAGACTCTTCATAAAAAACAACTGAAATATACGTATAGTTGTTAAATGGTGCAGTAGAAGAAAGCTTTCTGATGTTTCTAATGTTTCATGTTTTCTGTTGTAACCTAAAATGTGGCAGGGGAGTAGAATGCTAAGTGACATACATGTACTTAGCCTGCTGCCCCTTACCACTGGAGAAGCGAGATGGGGCAACAGTAAACATTAATGTTGCTGTGAGATCCTCCAAAGGTCACATTCCCAGATTTTGGAGGCTTGTTTAAACAGATCATGGAATCCTTACAACTTCTACTGTAACATGTAAAGGTAGCTTTCGCTCTGCATTTTAATTCCGCTGTCTCAGATCACCGTTTAAAACTACACTTCAGCATTCACTTCAACCGTGTAAACCCTTAACAATTTTTTTTTTTAACAACGATACGTTTAAATGATTTTTTAATTTAAACGCTTTTATATCTCAACAAATGCATGCTGAAACCCAAAAATAGTATGTTAATAAATGTAGATGTTTTCCTCAGGCAGCTCTCGTCCTATGACGAAGCGGAATCGTCTCATCTTCTTTCCTCCATTAGGTGAGTGCGTGGTGGGAGCGCGTTTCTTCGCTCTCCAGAAAATAGACAGATTTAAAGTCCGTTTTCGAAATTTTATGACGGCTTATTAAAATAACACATTTTTATTTGATATTTACAGATCGCAACCGGGCGCCGACCAGCCCGCTGGTAAGTCCTTAGTTAGGTGGTTTTAGAACAGGCCAGATCAGTCCAAGGAAAATGGCAGCGGCGCCGTTTCACCATGTGCACAGAACAGTATGCCGGCAGCCCCTCGACCCAGAGATGGCTGCTAATTGACACATTAAAAACGACGCTCTTTATTTTAGCTGCCAGTGTTGGCTGCGGTGAATATCTGTCTTTATCCAGACTGTCGCATGTCATGTCCTCCTTACAAAGCTCCTGGCTTGTTGGGCTAATGGCAACTAGCATAATGCTGGCCTTTAAACACCTGTCTTAACTTTTCTCTGTAGATATTACACCTCATATCGTTGTTCATTGAAGCTCTGTATGTTATTCCCGGCATTGTTGTTTTACACATTACTTTGATATTTTGTAAGGCGGATAGGCTGGTACAAAACCTCTGCAGTTACCTTCATATTAGCCTTAAAGATTAAATGTGCAGCTTCTGTGCAATTACTGAGCTGTGACATTTGACAACAACATACAACACTCAAGATTACTACCTAGAGACTCAATGTTTAAGTATAAACTGATGATATTCTAAGTTTTCTGACTGTCAGTAAATCCCACAGGAAGGTCAAAACCAGTGAACTGATTCTACCAATAGGTGTTGCTGTTTTGGCCTGATATCTTACCCTTCTGTGTCAAGAAAACTATCAAAACACATCAGTGATCCACATTATTGCACTGTGACATTCCTTTATCTCCATGAACACACACTATAGATTATTTGAGTCAATCATATACACTGTCCCTGCCTCAGATACTCACTAGGCGTTAATCAGTCTTTCTGTAGAAATAGTCCTGAGAAAATCCACCATTTCCCAGTGTTTCAAAACTGCAGTGTCGAGCTTTGGGATTTTAATGAGATTTGTTGACAGTGAAACAATCCTAATAATCCTTCACAGGGCATTATAGCGGCAGCAAATGTGAGTCAGTGGCTTGTGTAGGTAAATGGTTCATTTAACTCTTTGTCTGTCCCCACAGCTACCGTTACTGCAAGTCGGCCCCTACCCCAAGTCCCACGGCTTCTGCAGGGGTGTGCCTGGTAAGCTGTCTGCTCCTTCCTTAACATCAGTGTTGTCTTAAAAATGTAGGAAGTCAGGTGGTTACTAAATGTAGTAATAACTTTTCCAAAGTCTCATCTGTTTGAAATTGTAGGTGCCTTATTGGACCTCAGATTTGCTTCTGATGCTGATTTGACTTTCAGAGTGATTTCACAATGGTCTGCTAATGATAATCCTGCAGTTTATTAATGACCAGTTCCTGTCCAATGTGGTTCTGGTGTGCAAAGGCTTGCAGACAGTGACTCTTTTAGTTGTATATGTCCTCAGCTGGGAGGGTGCTTTGGGTACTCAAGACCACTGAGACAAAATGATAATGTTGGCCCATTGGTGATGATCAGTAATCACGCATCTCTCTGTGCTACTAGTCACTGATATCACTGTCTCTGATCTAAATAATGTTGTAGTAGACCGTTATCACATTCTGTGATGGCATGATTTTAGAACTTTTAAGGTAGTTTTGTATTACATAATTAGTATGTTTGCCATTTCCTGAAGGAGTATCCATCAGTGGTTGATTTTTGTGTTAATTTTTTCCCCTGTTCTCTCCTCTTTCCAATTTCCTCCTTTTCTTGTATGTAGTCCAGATCGGGATCTTTGGCTTGGGCAGGGAAGAGGCTAAGGTGAATCAGAGTTCCCCTGTGCGGCCATGGTCTCTGATGGTCTGGGCAGCTGTCTTGGAGAGGTGAGAAATCAAGGAACCATGACCAAGCAATCCACTGACAAAACAGCTGCTTATCAGTCACTCACTGTGTGCAGTTTCAAAATGTGCAATATCTGTATTTAGTTCAATCTGTTCTTTGTATATAGTGCTGTGTGTATATTGTTCTTTTGTTTATATTTTATTACATTGTCCTGTTGATACTGTTCTTATGTTTATATTTTATAATCTTGCTTATATCTTGTCTGGTATTTTAGTGTTTATACCTTTCCTGTCTTTTCAATCCCCTGCTGCTGCTGTAACAATGTAAATTTCCTGCTGTGGGACTGTGAGTTATCTTATGTTAAACACAGAGATGCTCATCTGACCTGTAACCTGTTATGGAGGATTTAGAATTTTCTTGTAGGAAACACTTGGTCGATAATCAAATTTGTTTGCCACTACAAGTTTTGGAGAGAGTTTTGCATTTGTTGTTACAGCAGGGTGTATTACACAGTCGATCCAAACACGCTGTAGTGATAAATTGAATGAATGATTATACAGACACCTGAATATGCCTTTTCTCAGAAAATAATCTAATAAAACAAACGGGGCATAAACAGGTATATATAAAATGAATCACCCATTAATTGTTTTAAAAAATACTGTATCCATGTCCTGTTCAGCTCTGGAGGCTGCCCGTATCTGTGCTAACAAGTACATGGTGAAGACCTCTTGCAGTAAGGATGGTTTCCACATCCATTAATAAGCCTGCATCCCTTCCATGTCATCCGTATCAACAAAATGTTATCTCTGGAGCTGATGAGGTGAATTACTGTCTATGTGTAGATGGTGGCTTTGGGTCTGATGGACACAAATGATCCTGGAGTATCCATGATCATTTTAGTTTAAACTATGAGCTGTCAAAAGCGATGTGATGATTTAGAATTGCTTTGTCTCTGCAATGTTTAAAACTAAGTACTTTCCTGTTGAATATGTTTCTGTAGTGTTTTGTGTTCTTAAGCTTTGATGATCTGAATACCATCTTACACGTTCTTCATTGGTAATTTTGTACTCTTATCTCCATCTTGTGGTTGTCAGGCTCCAGACTGGAATCACATGGTGCTTTTGGTAAGCCCCAGGGCACCGTGGCCCGTGTGCACGGTGGTCAGGTGATCATGTCTGTGCGTGCCAAGGCCCAGAACAAGGAGCATGTGGATTTGAGGCTCTGCGCGGAGCCAAGTTCAAGTTCCTGGGCCCAGAAGGTGAGACCACGTCATCTGTCTCAACTTACCTCAAACCTTAGGGTTGTTTATTTATGGTGGTCCAGTTTGTGTCATGGAAATACATGCAAGGACATTTTGATAGCACAGCTCTGCAGCTTATTAAGCCAAACCAGTTCTGCTCCAGTATGGTTCTGGTGTGCAAGGCTGCGAACAGTGACTCTTACAGTTGTGTATGTCACTCAGCTGGGAGGTGCTGAGTGCTGAGGACCACTGAGACAAAATGCATATAATGGGCCTTTCTTGGTAGCTTTACCCTAAAGTTATTCAGCCATTTGCAGATGGGTTTTGTTGTTGTTGTTTTTGTTTGTTTTTACCAACATTTGTTTCAAGTTTTTTGGCGTGTGATCATTTTCTTAAATGCCTGAGTTGACTTGTCATTGTTCCACCTTCAGATCCATATCTCCAAGAAGTATGGCTTCACCAAGTTCAATGCCTGTGACTTGATGACATGATGGCTGAGCGTCTGATCCCAGATAGCTCTTGGGGTGAAGTACATCCCCAGCAGAGCCCTCTCTGTGTGTCCCGGCTGGAAGGCCTTCATGCTCTGAGCTGTAACGGACAACCAATAAAGTGGGTTTGATTACAAAGTGATGGCTTTGATTTTGATTTTATTTCACAGAAGTCCTACATTGGAAGGCCCACTTACTCAGGCTTGGTCTATGGTACGGGTAATGTTAACTGGTAGAGTTCATGAATTTTGTGTGTGAACAGTTTTATAACGTGGTATTTCTACTGGTAGAGCTCTGCTAAAGGGCATAAAATTACACTATCAAACAGCAAAGGTAGAAAACCTTCCACATAAATGATGACATCCTTTTGTTAAGTATCACGTGATAATACATGTCAGGTGTGAGGAGATATTATCTCATTAGAAAATGGGTTTAGTTGAAGCGACCATGGTGAAAAACATCTGTGAACTCATGTTAGTGCATACTAAGCAACAAACTACAGATGAGGCTCAGGTTATGTTTGCCATTACCATGTAAAAGATGGGACCTTGTACAGAGGGTGAAATATTATAATTCTAGCAGTTATTGCTCAAAATACCTGGGTGTGCTCATAGTGGATACTGAAGCAGAAAGGGTTGAGATTGGCCCATGGGTTAATTAACCCCCTCAGAAATGATTCTGGTTTGTTTTACCACATTGTTTCACAATGTTTCACTGCAGTTAAATATCACAAGTATTAACTGAAAACAATATCTACCAATGTTCATTTAATGCACTGAAATCATCACTAATGCATTCCGGTTTGGAAGTGTAGCATGTTGAACAGGGTGACCTGTGTGAGATTTATGTGGTATGACCTGATTTCTTTGTCTAACATCCCGGCTGTTTTACCCAAGGATAGATTTGTTTAAACTTGTGATGTGGCATCAAAACAAACCTTCTTAATGCGTAGTTTAAAAGTTTCAGTCTGGTAAAGGGTTCAAGAACAGTCCCAAAGCATCAGATAAGGAACATTATGGTTCATCCTTAGCGCCTTAAATGTGATTTGAATCTCATGTATTGATAATGTTAAGCATTTACTTCAGTGCTGTGACTTTGGGCAATTGAAAATCTGCAGAGATGAAAATGGCCATCAGCTTATAGAGGCAGAGAGGATCTGCAGAGATGAGCGGCAGAAGAAGAATAAAACTTAAAATGTACAAAGCTTATTGCATCATAATAAAAATAAATTTGCAAAAACATAAGATTTGTTGTTTTGGGGAATGTTGTAGATTGATGAGGGAAAAATGTAAATGATTTGGCATAATGCTGCAACATAACAAAATGAAAAGGTGATGGTCTGAATACTTTGGTGATCCTAGCCTCAGGATGTTAACTTCATGACAACATTTGTGGTATGTTCATAGATGGCTCTCACTGTATCCATACTATGGACAATCTTTGCCATAGCAAGCTAGGTTTTCATTCAACCTTCATGCTTTCATAGTCAATATTTTTCACATCAGGCCTCACAGGTGAGAACTCTAAACACTAAAAGTATAAAGCATTAAGTAGGCTCAAATCTACATGTAAGCTCTAAAAAGGTCAGTTTATTTTTGATTATGGATATTTTCAGGTTCTGCAGGAAATATTGGTAATATTGGTAAAAGCAAAGCGAGGCAGAGACAGAAAGATGTTATCTGATTTAGTTTTACAACACTATCTTAATAAGGGCTGGTGATGAGAACAGAACAGAGGAAAATGCATGGCAACTTCTCAAATACCAAAGCACTCTACAAGCAATTTATGATGAACTGAAAAAAAAAAAAAATTGAAAAAATATTGCGTATATACCATGGCTGAATTAACTCACTGTAGGTGGATAAAGGTGGGAGGACATCATCTGCATGTCTGTCTGGCTAACCTAAACAAATCTGTATTCTGTGGCAAAGATCTTAGTAACAGTGTACGCACAGATAATGTTAATGAGGCATGTGAATTTATTCCAAATATAATAGCCTCTTCTAAACAACAATATCTGACCATTTTATGTCCAACAAACAGGAGAACTTTTGATGAACTGCTGAGAAAGTATATTTTTACTTTTTAATGATATGGCTCTGTTTTGGACAAATTACTCCACTGATCTGCTTTTATGAGCTCTGTCTGTCTCACGAGTGTGCCTTAAGACAGCCTCAGGGCAAGGTTGTAGTCCCTGTTTTCATCAGGAGTTTAGTGAGGATATAGATAACCAGAAAAGCAGGTACTGTATGTATATGACCTCTTTGTCTTTCTACAGAGGCGTCTCTGTGTGTTGGTAACCTCTCTCTAATAGAGGCTTTCAGAAAATGATCAGATTTCTGACTTAAGAACTTTTGCATGTAAACTACATTTAATATATACATAGAACACAGAGGCTTTGTTGGGTGCTGATTACTGTCTCACATCAGCAGCTGGGTGAAACCGATTCTGGTATATTACAGAGAAGCCTGTCGAAACTTTTCCAGGCAAAAGCATCAAAGTGAATGCAATTTGAAAAATAGTCACCACTTATCTACTGTTAAGATGGTGATAAAGTGAGCAGAGGAATCTCATGCTGAATAAAATCTTGAATTCATCTGAAGAGTAAAGTCCTTGTCAAGCCCAACTTAACATACAGGAATTGGTTTATAAAGAACCTTACTGAAAATAAAGGTGATGTCTGTCTCAGGAAAAGTAGCAGTACCTCAAACATAATTAAAAGACATAAATCCAGGGTTGACAGCTGGACAGTATCTCGATAAGATGTGAAAATTAGAATTAATTGTTTTGTCAACCTAGTAGTATAAATGCTGCTGGGTCACAGCCTTCACTGCATTTACCATCAGTGATGCCAGCATAAGTAATGATAATCACATGGGCTATACATGGTAATTAAACAGTATATACAGTACAATATTAGTGTTATTTTCAAGGTCATATTTAAAAGCGTAAGTGACATATGGGACAGTTCTGTTTGAGGTAAATTAATAGATGTAACTAGACGCTGAATAATGCTGGTTTTGCTCACTGATATTTCAACAGTTAGTTTGAGACAATGCATTGTTGAATATAATGCATCTTTTTAAAATTAACTGCACAGAATAATATGTGATACTTATTATTCACTTACTAGGTTTGCATTAAGAGCTCCTCAGATAGGGTATGGTCTATTATTATGCCAAGTGTTGGTACTGTAGATTAGTCAAGCAGATAATAAGCCACACTTACTGCATGTATTCCATTCTACTCAGTCATCACTATGCTTAAGCAAGTGCACTGGAGTATTCAGCCAGTGGCTGGTGTTCCTTTCAGTAATTCTCTCTTTCTGGCCCGGCTCTCTGCCGATAGGCGGAAGTGAAGGGGCCGTGTATCAAGCGCTACCACAGACTCTGCTCTAAACTCCAGGAGTGATGGACAGCTGGCAGACCACCATGTCCAACTTCTACATGACTTACAAGATCCTGAGCCAACTGATACCCATCCTGCGGGCCTGTTTCTGTACGGCTGGGGGATGAGGTTGGAGGAAAATGCCCATAGTGGTGCCACTGATAGGCCTCATCCTGTCAGACTCGTGATGCTTCTGATGTTGACCTGGACTGGCCTCTGGAGTCTTGTGGGTCGAGTAGCACTTAAAGGATTATGTAGTGGCTTTGTTGTGTTCTAGGCGGCTCCATGACACTGCTGTCTCTGAGCTCTGCTAGACAGGACGCTCCAAACTCGTGATGACAGCTGGGCTGACCAATGCAGGATTACAGGTGTGGTGGGCTGTGTGGCATCTGGACACTTATTTTGAGACTTTCACCTGTCAGCTTGAGACCAGGAGTCATGACTATGGTGGGTATGTTTACTGCTCTTTGCATTCTGTGTGTTGTACACATTTTTTTCTTCCTTGAGGTGAGTATCCTCTGTGTTTTGTGTGTGTTATATGGTTGGTTGTGTTTAATCTGTTTCAATAAGCCTGGTATTCATTCATAAATTGGTATGAAACACTTGGTCCACCAAGTTTGAAAATACCACAGTAGCTACAAGGTGGATGTATAAGTGTATTTTCATTAGTAGATAGTGTCAGAGGCTGAATCTGGACCCCAGGGCGGTAGTTTGGGACCTACTTTACAAGAATACAAAATGTGTAACTATTGTACAAATATGCTGCCGTCAAAGTTTTCTCTGAGCTGCTGCCAGTTCTTAATAGCACCAATACATTCCAATAATTTTCTTGAGGACCAGCATGTTTCTTCAAGAGATGCACTGTGAATTTTGACAGAAACTTTGCCATCCAGTTTAATGGCATATACAGCCTTAGCGATTGGTTGATTTGGTTTTCTAAAGAAGTAAAGATTTGATCATTTTGGATGGTTCGAAACAACTTTCAACTATGCTCTTAACATGACACTGGGTCACTGACATATTGTTACATGATAATATGATCAGTGCTGTATTTTACAACCTTTAACCTTTACATTTGTGCTGTAGCTATTTCCAAACATGAAATAGGTAGACACAGTATGATGAACATCCTCTGGCTGCAGATCTGTGTATATAGATAACCTGTATAGAAAGAGGTAAAGACAGTATCAGGACATTACAAAACTCTGAATGAATAAAGAAAAGACTATATGACAGACAATGGAACCTCTCCACTGGAGTGCTGTGGCACAGTGAGGGGAAATAGTCAAATTATCTGGGGAGGGAAGATGCTGTGTTTAAAAAAGTGGATAGTGGCACACTATCAGCCCTCTCCCTAGTAGGCATTTGTAGTGTTCCCTCATTTCTACCGTGAAGAGATGGTTGTATAACAAATGAAAAAGACTGTACTGCATCAGTTTTGACCAGTCTCTCACAGAGTGTCAAGCTTTAAAGAGAGAGCAATACTAAATTGCTGAAGTACATACTGAAGACATATGATTTTCTGAGGCCAATAAAAAGCATTTAGGCTTTGAGTATAATACATTTCGGTAGCTATGAAGCAATACAGTTTTAAAATCTCAGTTTAATGATGATATGGGATATAAATGACTGCACAACAGATGATTCAACAGACAAAGTGAGAAATAAGAAGAGATATAAATATGTGTAATATTCAGTCAATGATTCAAATTCAAGTCAGTTTTATTTATATGAGTGCCATATCATAACAAAAAGTCATCTCGAGCACTTTCACTTATAGAGCAGAGTCTAGACCATACTCTTTAAAATAGAGTATTTACAGGAACCCAACAATAACTGAACTCCTGATTAGATTCACACTAGACTGGTTATAATTGCTTGAACCATGTATATCTTTCAGGTGGAGCTGTAGGGTCATCTGGGTTCCTCATTGTCCTTTCAAGTTTCTGAGTGCTATGGTCATGTCAAGGTGGGTCAGTGAGGCTCACTCCATCACCATGGGTTTGCTGTCTACACAGCTGGCATATTCTTCATGACTTCTGTCACCACCACGTACATGTTCTACATTGGTAAGACCATAACACCAGTTTCTATTGATTAGATATGATCAAAACTAAATCCAAACATGTAGATACAGAGGAGCCAAAGGTCCCCCCTTCCCCAAACAGCTGCTTCAGTACCTAATGATGTGACATAATGTGATATAATGTGTTCTAAATAGACAACAATGAATTGAATTGAATATAAAGAATCCAGCATTGAGGATGTAACGAACCACCTTAGCCCTGAGAGTCAGTCAGTTCCCAGCCAGTCAAATATTACTGTATTTGACTAACTAAAAGGAACAAACATATTCAAAATGAATGTTTATGTTGATCAGTTTCTGCTGCTGGATGTGTAGATAGCCACTGTTTGAATTCTGCTTTTCATCCAAAGACTTCTTTAATTCTGACTGACTCTCCCAGGCATTTAACCTCTGAGGCAAAAGAATCATTTTCATACTTCCAGTTCTAACAAATAAACAATTAACTTGCAGAGTATTCTTTTCACAGTAACTTAGTTATTGGTGCAGTATAACTTATTACATCATTTCAGGTGTTATATGTACTCTGTGCCATATGTACAGTTTATTCTCCTCAGCCTGTTCTCTGATGTTGTTCCTAGTGCCCACACCAATCGTCAATCTCTTTTGTCCCAACAGGTGCATAGCTCCTCATGGTAAGTCCCTTTTTATTGATAGTCAGTACACACACCATATGTGCTCTATCAGTGGTTCCCAAAACTGAGCCATCGACTTGGCTCCTTGGTATGCCATGTCTGCTCCCTACCTAGCAATCACATTCAGTATTTGTCCAGAGTGGAGTTCTGACAATCAGAGTAAATATTATCTGGATCCACTCTCTCTGCAGGTATTGTCCTCACGTCTGCAGCTGTCTCTGAGTTCCAGTGCTGGCTACAGCTGCTTCGCATCAAGATTTACCAGCACACTTTGAACTGGTTTCCTGGCCTTGTCTTCATCATTTCTCGATCCTTGTCTACTGTAGCAATTATACCCATAAGGTAAACAATATTAATCTGTCAATACCAAAATTTACATTAGATTAATTAGAGCAACCAATTCTTATACACACTGTACAATCTATGACTTTAGTGTGACATTAAGAACATCTTACTGTCTTGTGTGTCTTGTCCAGCCTTATCTATCTTTGCAGAATGATAGTGGACTGGCTGTAGATGCAGCTACCAGCAGGTTCATGAAGAGGAGAAACTGATGAAGATGACCTCTGCCCCTAATGAATGTCTGCTTGAGTGCTGATGTCGATCATTTTTGTTAATAGTTCAAAGTATCGCTATAACAATCAAAAGTGAAGAGGCGCACTGTGCTTCTGAGGGGCTGAGCGTCAACTCAGGGATTTTCTTGGACATGCACAGAGGTCTTGTAAAATCACTAGGAACAAACAAACAAAACAAAAACAAACAAACAGACCAAAAATGGCCAGGGGAGTGCGGGCAGATGCCCCTGTCACTTGGTGGCGCCAGCTGCTGTCTTTCACCACACAGTCACAGTCACACCACAATAGTTGAGCTTGATGGATGGATGACTCCTGCACCACTGAGTTGACTGACAGAGAGACACAGTTGGTGGTTAATGGTTTATCTTATGCTAAAGAACCAAAATAAGGACTCTGGTACTTTGATTAAAGATTAAAGAACAACTACAACAACCAGAATTTCCATGACAACTTTTACAGTCTGCTTGGCCTGTCTTTCAGCACCCTCTGTTGGTGCATTTAGAGTATTGTCGCTCTGATTCATCTCATGGGACATTGCTGGACATTTGACTGGTTGTCATGGAAAATGAATTATGTATCCTCTGAGGATCACTTTAACCCTGATTTTCTGTTTAGGTTCCTGAGGACCAGAACCAGATTAAAAACCAGACTTTATGTTAGCTTGATACTTAATGACTTTTCCTAATTTATTAGAACTGAACACAGTTTTGAATGATGAGATGTTTCAGAGGCCTGTCTAAGAAGATGTCACACTACAACTGTTTGGAGTCTCAGAGACTTTAATTGGGAAATCTGATTTAATTCTAGATGTTTTCATATCCTCAGTATCTGTGATTGGTGTAGACAGAGCTTGTTACACAGTGTTGTTGCTCCCTATTTAATTTCAGTTATATATTTTATTACAGTTTGTTCATAAGAGTTATGACAGGGAGTTAGAGAAAACATAACAGATGTCACATAATGGTAACTGAAATATTTGAAGTATTTTTCTACTTCATTTCAGCAGGCTCCATTTGCTACATTAATCAACATTACTGCTACACGCCTTTTTGTAATAAAAGACTGAGCATGAACCATGTCTGAATCAGCTCCTCCTGCAATAAAAGGAAGCATATCACATAATCAAGAGATCATGTTTAGAGACACCATCCTGTTTCCTCCAAACAACCCCACCCAATATAAAAATCCAACCTCCTCCTGCTTTGTCTTCACGCTCCTTTTTCAAAGCTGTACAGTAGGTGTAAACTTAACTTGAATACAACATCAGTGCAGCCTTAAAGGTTCATTTTGTTTGACATGCCAATAAATGTAAAAATTTTATATGCAAAGCCTTTGAGGTGAAAGCTGATGTTTTGAAGTATTAATTGAAGAAACTCTCTTGTCTGCACAGTGTCTACTGTAGCTTGCAGTTAGACCTCTCATAGACATAGAAGTCCCTCCCACAGGAAACACATGGCCAGGCCAGCTTCAAGTTTCACACAAGAGGAGGAGTAAGAAACAAACAAACCTTCCAAATCCAAGAAGAAGCAGGTAAGTTGTCACTGCTGTTTGACTTACCTTTATTCTTTTAAGAGCACTTCAAGGAAGTGACTCTTACTGGGGAATGTGACTTGTAACCTGAGATGTCTATATGTTAGTGTATGTGTGTGTATGGCAGAGTATCTATCATACTGACATAACACACATTTCAACAGGTTTGTAGCAATCAGAAGTCCTCCACTTGAAAGGGACAATATATACAGAGAGCATGGTAACAGTAATTATTATGGTTATGTTGTAAATAGATATATACTGTGTATAGTTAAGTAAACCTGTCATGTGTGCCGCTGGAAAACAGAAGTGTGAATAGCAGCTGTAAAACCCACAGCTGAGCAGGGTGAGTTTCCCCTGAGTGACGTCATGTTTGTTTTACCCCTGACACTGAATGTGAGCAGCATTTGAAGCTTCTCCTGACCCTCGATCTGCCACAGGTCCACATGTTCACACTGATGTGTGGTAGAGATTTTATGTGTGACTGTGTGTGGTATCAGTGATTCTCTTGTATGTTTGAGTGTGTCTGTGTGGTGGGCTAATAGAGGAAGTGATAGCAGTGAGTGGCCTTTTGTTATGACAGCTGCGTTTACCAGAAGATTAAAGATTAAAACATAACCATTAAAATGAAATTTAAAGCAGGTCAAAAGAGGTTTTTTCTGACTTCATTAGGTTTATGCTCAGCCACTACTAGTAGTCTTTCTATGTATGAGTTCAGCAGACTAGATGTTGTGTTAGTGTTTTTGAGGTGCTAGTGCTTTGAGCTTTGGATAAAGCTAAGCTACTTGTTTCTCCATCTTTCCATTCTTTAGGCTTGATCACCTTCAGGCTCTAGCACTGTACTTTTTGAACAGATATAAGATCTTCTCTCTAACTCTCGTCAGGAAAACTAGATATTACAAAATATCAAGTTTCACACAAACCAGCTGAACCCCAATGCTTGCATTAATAAAACGGGAAGCTCTACAGTGAGCACTGAGTCAGGCAGGAAGCTCAAAGTGCCCAGAGACAGAGAGGACTGACACCTCAGTATACAGTGGTTAGTTAGTGGTTACATAGAGGTGAGGTTTACACTATTGGCTGATCTGTTTCTTTGTTGTAATACCTAGACATTATGTAGCCATCAGACTTGCTAGATAGTTTAAAAGCTATCACAATCACAAGCTAAGTTGATTTTACTGTTAGGTCACAAGTCACTATTGCCTCCTTCAGCCACAAAGAGTGTTGATCTGTCAGATAACAGCTCACCCTGGATGCATTAAGAATTTGACCCAGTACACCTTGCTGTTGAGTTTTTACTCTTTCAGTTCAAACTTTTCCAGGGCCTCTCACTGTAAAGTCTGTGGACTGAGCAGGAATGCATGAGGATTTGCTTGTGTGGCGGCTGCACAATGTGGAAACAAACCCAGAAGCTAGAAAACTCACGCAGACACCTGCATAAAGAGCTATTAGGGAAAGTTCATGGTCTCAGAACAGGGAAATCAAAAGTATTTATAGGTGGTCTGAAAAACTGAATGAAGAATGGAATGAATTAGGGATGCATTTCAAAGCCAGGCTTGGTGACACAACACACACACACAATAATAACACAGGCACACGCACACACAGAGATCTGCCAGAATGCTTTACAGTGAACATTTCATCCTCTCCCCGAATCATTTCACAGAGGTGTGTGAAGTGACAGGTCCTGCAGCCTAGCACCGTACACCTCTGTGAAACAGTTGTCCCTGACTCTCTTAACTCCAGACACTCTCCCTTTTGTCTCTTCTCACACACACACTCCTCGCCACCACACACATCGAGCAGAGAGGATAATGAAGGCGTGGTCATTCTGTCATTTCAGAGGAGCAGGAGCAGGGGTGTTGCGGCTCAGTGACCGGGAGATGCCTCAAAGACAAATGTTGTTTATCGAGCCGATTTTCAACTCTGGTTCAGGTTATTGCCACTGATTTATTGTTCAGGTTTGCAAAATTTATGCTCTGAAAAGATGTTTTTTGGTGTTATTGGCAATTTAGGACCAATTAAAAACAAACTAGAATGAAAAAGTTCCACTAAACTATAAATTGCCAATATAAAAAAACAACAAAAACAATACAGGAAATTAATTGTCGAGGACATGAATTTCAACTGTGTATATAGAGAAACAAAACATATTCCACTGTACTAGACTGATAATCTCTGTATTTCCTATATGCCAACACTCCATTAAGAACATACAGTCATATTTTTTTAGCTTTCCTGTCATTTTCCATGCTATAACTAGTGTTACAATGTGACATGTTGACACTGTACTGCACAGGTTTAGAAAAGGTTTCAAAACCATGGAGATGAATGACTGTATAGTGCAGAAATGGTCACCACGGAGATGAAGCCACAGAATATCACCAGACCTGCAGTTTCACTAGCCTCCAAAGCGTTTTAGTGTCTTCAGTGCATTGTTTCTGTTCACTCTCACAGCTCTCATCATTATTGTTTCCAGACGCAGGCAACAGTTTTCAGCGAAAACTCACTGTTCACTATCTATTGAAAGACTGTTGACCAGTGTGTTATATCCTCCTGTGGTGGAATCCTGGAACTTGTCCACCATATCTCTACTGTTTATTTGTTGATTAGCTTTGTAAGGATATGTCCAACAGCAACCATATTGTTGTTACCTGATCGCTAAAATGACAAAAAAATACTCATAAAAAGTAAAACATAACTATTCATTCATCATCATTCATTCACAAGGAACAAGCAAACTCAATATTCTTTCTGCCCTTATTTTCCCATTTTGGATGGTCAACCTCAGCTCTTGCTACTGGATCACAAACAACTGACATCATGCTGATATTAAATTTGAAAATAAAATTCTTATATAACACATTTCACTTTGACATTTATTTGAAATGCTGAGTTGAATGAACAAGGAGGATTTTCAATACAAGTAGAAGGGCACAGTGTAATTTTAAGATTCGATTGGTTCCTCCTCAGACCTGATCTGAGCGCAGCGAGGCCAGTCTGTCTCTTGTGACTGAATTAATATCCTAGTCCTTTAATGTGTTTGATATGAATCACTGAGCACAAACATTTACATGCACATGAAAAAATTCACTTTATGTGATTCATGTTTTAAACAAGTAATACAGTCTGCTCAGGGTCAATAAGAGCTGACTCCTTCAGTCAAAATCCTCAACTTTTTGTGAAGTTTGAGACTCTGCCCTTTGCTGATTGAACCTATTACAATGCAAAGGCACCAGTTCAGGTATGTCTCTCCATCTGCAGTACCTCATCCAATTTGGATGCAGTAATTAACTACACAACCAGCACCAGGCCGTACCAAACAGCACAGGAACATCTGTGCTTTTGTGCACATCAAGCCGCTGGCTATAACCAGAATTGCACAACCCAGGGTTATGGATGTCAAATCCTCACAATGATTCTGAGGACAATATGACCACAGTGGACTCCACACAGCTCCAGGTTTTTACTCTGCATCACTGAACTTCCCAGGATGGTACATTTCAAACAAGTTTTCCAAGTACAACCTGAGGTATTCATTTAGTAGTTACCGGAAAAAAGATTTAGGCTCAGGTTGTAAGAAAGAAATACATGTGCTGGAAAAGCATTATGGTTATATATTTGTTTTGAGGAAGCATTTTAACCCAACCTCAAAACCTAGACCTAGTTGAAAATTGGTCTCTTCTGTACTTCTCTACAAATTACCATAGCAGAGAGATAGACAGGAGAGTGCAGTTGAAGCACAGACTTGAGACAATCTGTTTCATTTAAATGACTCGTAGGGTTAGGCTAGGATCAAGCTTGACATCAACTTTCTCAGGACTTTCTGTATGCTTCCAGTGAATTCTGGGTCATTATGAATCTTGACAATGCTGTATTTAATGCTGTGTTTTGTAATAATTGGTGAAAATGTTTTTCATGGTGACAGATCACTCTGCCTGAAAGTCCCATTCATTTTCTCCACAGATAGTAGGCTGACTACAGGAGTAAGTGTCTACATTGAATGGGCTCTCCAGTTTGAATCATGGTTACAAAGATGAGCAACTTTCAGAATTCAAAGTCAGGCAGAAGCCTGTGTACATCAGAATGTAAGGTGCTAACTACAACTCTCAACTCACAAATGGTAAAAATTTCGTTACACGTAGAGAACTAAAGATCAAACTAACCACTACACAGTTCTGAAAAACTGAAAACAGATTTGAAACTAATATATTATATAAATGGGTGTGAACACATCTATTCAGTGTCAGATGTGAATAATACTCTGTAACTAGCAGCTCTGACCATATGGTGAGGCACTTTCACCGTATTGTCCTCGTCACACTTTAGAATGCTACCTGGTCTGCCATATTTTAAAATGGTAAATGGACTGTACTTATAGTCTCTTTTCACTTGTATTGACCACCACAGCACTGGTTACCTGGCACACCTGATCCTCATCTGCCCATCACCATCAGCTTATCTACCCCAGTCTCTCAGTCACTCATCAGCAGATTGTTCCACTGACCAAATGGTAACGCCCCAGGCCACTGTATACTCACACAAGTAGTCTGAGAATTCTCTCTTGTGCTCGTGTCCTATACTTTCCTTGTGCTCCAGCATGTGCGTGGGTTGCCCACAAATCAGAAGGTCAGTGGTTTGATCCCCAGGTTGGAGGCGTCCACGTGCTGATGTATCCTTGGCCAAGATACTGAACCCCAGATTGCCCCCTGTGTATCATTGGTGTGTGAATGGGTGTGTATGTTAGAGCGCTCAACATGTAGAACAAGCACTGTATGAAAGTGTGTGTGAATGGAATGTCAGCTGTAGTGTAAAGTGCTTTGAGTGGTCAATACAAGTAGAAAAGGGCTATATAAGTGCAGTCCATTTACCATTTAAAATATGGCAGACCAGAGGTAGCATTCTAAAGTGTGACAGAGGACAATACAGTGAAATGCCTCACTACATATGGTCAGAGCTGCTGGTTACAGAGGTATTATTCCCATCTGACACTGAATAGATGTATGTATTTCACACCAGTTTATATAATATGTTAGTTTCAGAGAAATCTGTTTTCCGGTTTTTCAGAACTGTGTAGTGGTTGGTTTGATCTTTAGTTCTCTACGTGTATGTAACAGAATTTTACCATTTGTGAGTTGAGAGTTGTAGTTAGCTTTTCACCTTACATTCTGATGTACACAGGCTTCTGCCTTTGACTTTGAATTCTGAAAGTTGCTCATCTTTTGTAACCATGATTCAAACTGGAGAGCCCATTCAATGTAGACATGCTCCACCTGTGAGTCACCTAACACTATCTGTGGAGAAAATGAATGGGACTTTCAGGCAGGTAGTCTGTCCACCATGAAAAAACATTTTCTGATGCGTACAAATACAGCATTAAATACAGCATTTGTTGTCAGATTCATAATGACCCAGAATTCACTGAAGCATACAGAAAGTCCTGAGGAAAGTTGATGTCAAGCGATCCTAACCCTAACCCTACACGAGTCATTTAAATGAAACAGATTGTCTCAAGTCTGTACTTGTCCAACTGCACTCTCCTGTCTATCTCTGCACAAGTAATTGTAGAGAAGTACGAAGAGACCAATTGCATTTCAACTAGGTCTAGGTTTTGAGGTTGGGTTAAAATGCTTCCTCAAAACAAATATAACCATAATGCTTTCCAAGCACATCATGTTCTTTCTTACAACCACAAACCTAAATCTTTTTTTCGGTAACTACAAATAGACCACCTCAGGTTGTACTTTTGGAAAACTTGTTTGAAATGTACCATCCTGGGGGAAGTTCAGTGATGCAGAGTAAAAAGAAACCTGGAGCTGTGTGAGTCCACTGTGGTCACTGTGTCCTCAGAATATCATTGTGAGGATTTGACATCCATAACCCTGGAAGTTGTGTGCAATTCTCAGTTATAGCCAGCAGCTTGATGTGCACAAAAGCACAGATGTTCCTGTACTTATTTTGGTACAGCCTGGTGCTGGTTGTGTAAGATTTAATTACTGCATCCAAATTGGATGAGGTACTGCAGATGGAGGAGACATACCTGAACTGGTGCCTTTGCATTGTAATAAGGTTTCAATCAACCAAAGAGGCAGAGTCTCAAACTTCCTAAAAGTTGAGGGATTTTGACTGAAGAGTCAGCTCTTAATACAGCCCTGAGCAGACTGTGTGTTACTTGTTTTAAAACATGAATCACATAAAAATTAGATTTTTTTCATGTGCATGTAAATGTTTGTGCTCAGTGATTCATATCAAACATACATTAAAAGGACTACTAGGATATTAATTCCAGTCACAGAGACAGACTGTCTCCGCTGCGCTCAGATCAGGTCTGAGGAGGTGCCAGTCGAGTCTTAAAATTACACTGTGCCCTTCTACTTGTATTGAAAATCCCTCCCTTGTTCATTTCAGCACCTCAGCATTTCAAATAAATGTCAAAGTGAGAAATGTGTTATATAAGAATTTTATTTTCAAATTTAATATCAGCATGATGTCAGTTGTTTTATTGATCAGTAGCAAGAGCACAGGGAACTGACCATCCCAAAATGGGAAAATAAGGGGCAGAAAAGAATATTGAGTTTGCTTGTTCCTTGTGAATGAATGATGATGAATGAATGATTATGTTTTACTTTTTTATGAGTATTTTTTGTCATTTTTTAGCATTGATCAGGTAACAACAATATGGTTACTGTTGGACATATCCCTTACAAAGCTAATCAACAAATAAACAGTAGAGATATGGTGGACAAGTTCCAAGTTCCACCACAGGAGGGGAGTATAGCACACTAGTCAACAGTCTTTCCAATAGATAGTGAACAGTGAGTTTTTTCGCTGAAAACTGTTGCCTGCGTCTGGAAACAATAATGATGAGAGCTGTGAGAGTGAACAGAAACAATGCACTGAAAGACACTAAAACGCTTTGGAGAGCTGAGTGAAACTGCAGAGTCTGGTGATAATTCACTGTGGCTTCATCTCCATTAGTGACCATTTCACACTATACACAGTCATTTCATCTCCATGGTTTTTGAAACCTTTTCTAAACCTGTGCGAGTACAGTGTCAACATGTCTAACATTTGTAACTACTAGTTATAGCATGGAAAATGACAGGAAAGCTAAAAAAACAAGCTGTATGTTCATAATGGAGTGTTGGCATATAGGAAATGCAAGTTATCAGTCTAATTACAGTGGAATATGTTTTGTTTCTCTATATACACACAGTTGAAATTCATGTCCCTAAACAATTAATTTCCTGTATTGTTTTGTTTGTTTTT
>BRZM01004357.1:0-16750 GCA_033238685.1 Lates japonicus
CCCCCCCGCTCACTGACAGACACCTGAGTGGGGCAGCTTCCAGTCTACATCAGCACTTCCAAACATCAGGGGACATTTCGGGGTGATGTTGGACTCACCCTTGGTGGACAGGTTGACTGCAACTCCAGATGGCCAGTCCACCTTTGACACCAGAGTGGCCAGAGTTTCAGAGGGTTGCTTACGGACCTTTTATGATGGGGAGTCTACCCACCGACAACAGAACTCACAATACTTTAAAGTATAGTGACTCCAACACAGAAGACAGAAAACATTGCACTTGCGCCCTGCACTGTTACAGCTTATTATTTGAAAAATGTTTTTAAAAAAAGCCCTAGATAGGAACTTTGTAGCCCGGTGCTTGTGTTTCCTGAGTGACTGATGAGTGCCTCATCATTCCTCACACTCTCCCAAGCTGAAAGGAGCCCACAATGACAACCCAAACAATGTGAATCAGGGGATGGAGCAACAGTGCATCATTAGTACGCTGTTGCCATGGAGCCTGTGTTGTTAAAAGTAGTACATCCACAGTTGTTACATCCGCGGGAGATGGTAAAATAATGAAGTATTACTTTTTTGGCCCCTGATGTGGCACCCTGGGCATGCTAAAGCAAACACTCCAAGAATGGAAGGTAAAACTTAGTTCAGGATAAAGGAAGAGCGCAGACATACTCATTTTAGGAGGCATAACTTGTTATATTCTTGCTGTGTTGTTGCAATAGCCTGGATCCAGCCTTGTGAAGCCCTCATTTTGGGTGTCTTCCTATCTGCTCATTAACCACATTATCAACTGAATTTGTCTTTGGGGCTGCCTCCCTGAATTCATTGTCGTCTGCACTGGTGGCAGGATGGTTTGTGAGCTATCACACTGTCAGAGCTACTTTGCTTACGGGTGCATGTGAATTGCAGGGCAAACGGCGCCCAGACCACAGATTAGCGAGTCTATTCAGTGTTTGATGCCTTGTGTGTTCAAACTGCCTCTAACCACTGAAACCACTGCCAGATCTTTGAATCATACATTTGGAGTCATCGTGTGGCAATTCAGTGAATATGACAGAAAATAATTCATGGGGATAGACTAAGACATCTGCTGTTACACTGTTACTCCAACCCAAATAAGGAAAATCCTATGTTAATACATGGAGGCTGGACATAAGGGGGGTGGAGCAGCACTTTCCTTCAATGACTGCATCCAGCAAACTACTGCTGTAGAGGCGTAGTGCACAGAAATAGCAAAACAAATGCTAATAATGCTATAAAAATAAACACGACAAAGCCTATAATATCATAAAAACAACATAATTAAAGCTTTGAACAACAATCTAATACTACTGTCAGAAAATGAATGTGAGTTGCTGATGCTTAACTTCTTTGTGGATGTGACAAATCCACTGACAAGTTGTTAGACTGTTATCAACTCTTTCACACTATTGTCTTGCAACTCTGACTCCTGAAAATAACATTAATGTACAACTCATCTGCAACAGAAAATGCGCCTTGCGAGAGATGTGAGGGAAAACCTTCAGTGTCAAATGTGTTACAATATGTGCTTCTTACTTCAAACATCAGTTTTAGAGGATTCAAGGATTTGACCCACTGTCTGAACAACCATCCACAATCCATCCCTTTTAATAGTTTAGATTGAAAATTGATTCATTTTTGATTACCAAGGGACGTTATCAACAGTAGCAAGCCAAAATGCCTCTAGGCGGAGGTGGACAGACCAATACTTGTATAAAAATATGGACGTCATGATAACTCCCTGAAAGTGAAATTAAAACATGCTCCCTGCATGTCAGTGGATGGGCAAAAATCAAAGTACATGTCAAATAAATGTTTCTCAAAGATGGTTTCTGTCATATGATGTATACTCGAGCGTTCATTTTTCTGATAAGTTTGGTTTTAATTAGTTATTGGATGCTACAAAAACAGGATGTGACAGCATGACTGACAGCTAAGATTGCCTCATCTTAATATACAATCATTGGGACAGACCTATAACCAATCAGAGCAACAAAACATGATGTGGTACAGCAACAGAAAAACATCTGGAAGCACTCTATCAATAGCAATAACGGATTCAACATCCACATCAGCAGCAGCCATCTTGCTTGACACTGGCCCAACTTGCATCAGTACAGATGGAAATCTGCCTGAATGGTTGGGAACCAGACCCATATGTGAGAAGTTAAGTGAACTTAATCCAAACAGCAAAAATGTTTTCTCTAAAATGTACTTGTAAACATACTTTGTAGGAGACAAGGTTCTGCTTTGTTAATGCTCTACAGACATCATTCACATTTGGTAGTGTGAATGGCATAAACAGCATTTATCCACTGATGTGAAAGTCTGAGAATGTGAGTTATAGTTAATGACAAATAGTTTCACTCCAACTTTGCTAAGGAGATAGAATTTGTACCATAACTTTTGCAGTCATGCATTCACATGAAGCCTTGTGTCCTGAATCTTTGATGACTTGCTGATTTATACCCCTTCATGAAGCAGTTCAGTCATAAAATAGAACATTAGGTTGTTATAGATTGTTAACAATATGCCAACACACGCGCACATACAGACTTTGTAATGATGCAGTCGTCAAGTGTGTAGCCTGTGCTCTGCAGCCTGGCCTTCAACACATTCCCAAACACCCACATGCTTTGAAGAGGAACTTCAGCTGTGTGGAATGACTTCAGATAGACGCTGGGTGCAAGGGCGATCATACTAGAAAAAAATATCATTTCAGTCTCTTATTTTATGTAAGGTTTTTATTTCATCCAGCTTTTTTTTTTAAATACCACAATTTATCTGACAGAGCCAGTGAAAATGATAAAAGCCGAGAACACAGAGTCATATTGACATGGCCTACATTCTGAATTGTCTAACGCCAACAAATTCACTTTGACAGTGCTATTTAAAGTATCACAGCAATGACTCATTACCTGGTTGTGACTGTACTTGCTGCTATTGTCCTCAGTGATGATAATAAAGCCAGCTTGAGAGGATAGTGCAGCAAAAAGAGATGAGTACAGTAACACATCCTGCACTTGTTTTTATTGCTCACTTGCATTTCTTCTCACTGTACTGACACTTAGTGAAAGACACAAGCTAATAAGGTTGCAGGAAACATTTTAATTATAACAAATTTGGTTAGCCATGCTAGCGGTATAGCTCTAGGGATGGCAATGTTGGTCTTGGTCTGCTTTGAAACTGAGATATCTCAACATTTACTTAAGCGATTGCTGGGAAATTTTGTAGAGATATTTATAGTTACCAGAGGATGAATCCTACTGACTTTTTTCATTCCCTGACTTCTCCTGTAGCACCACTATGAAGTTGAAATGTTCGTCTTTTAGTGAAATAATTCAACAACCCGAAAATTTACGTAATTCCTCACCTCAGCTGCCCTTTGTTTTTAGTGCTAATTAGTGAATGTCAACATGCTCACAATTCTAAACAAAGATGGTGAACATGGTAAACATTAAACCTGCTAAACATCAGTATATTTGCATTGACATAACGACATTAGCATTTAGCTTAAAGGTGCTATATGTTCAAAAATGAACTACAACTATCAACAGATTTGACGTTATGTCAAAGACCTCAATGTACTGTTTAGCATAGATATCTACTGAAGTTAGCATGCTAACCAGCTAGTTTTGTAATACCACTTGGTGATTCAAGAGGTGATAGTGAGTCACTGTAGCATTCATGTGTATTCTAACCTCTTAGGTTTGTAGTAATACTTAGGAAGTCAATGAATGAAACTGTAAATGCAACAATGGCTGAAGCTCTTGGCTAGCGACCATTATCACTACCATCAAGAAGAAATAGAAGCAAAGCAAGAGTTAACATTGGTTGCTGGTTTCTCACATCACAGTTCAGAAATGGAGTTTGACGCTGAACTTGCATCATTTCTTTGAGCAAGCAGCTGTTCTAATGTTCGCTATGTAGCGACAGAAAAAACTCACACCACGGTCTGCAGACTCATAGAAAACCTTAAGTTGTTCTCACGCTTCTCCCTCTTGTAACTGAACACAATTAACTGCTCAAATGAAAACATGGAATCAAAGCTTTTGCCGCCTTATCAGTTTATTTAATAGCAAAAGGTGAATACATATTTGGTGGTTGTGAATATTTGTGACTCAGAAACCTCAAAGTATTTAAAACACCATTAAGTTCAGCAAGACAACTCCTCAGTTTGGCTTGGCAGAGATATCTGCATATACACAATTCAAACACTTTTTTTACAGCACGCAGAGCCGTGTTGCATGAATGCAGTCGGCTGGCTATGAATCACTGTGCCTTGTTGCCTTATGAAAACAGCTCTAGATAAACTCTGACATATTTACACACATCACGGTGCGACTCTTTTACAGAACACAGGAGGGTTTTGTCAGCTTTCGAGGCACTGTGAGCGCAATAATGTCAGGATTTTGTGTGTGTTGTGAAGTTATGGATGAGAGAGGAAGCAAAGGAACGTATGCGTCTTCCATTTGTGTGTATGTGTGTACGCATATGTTCTTATGTGTGTACATTTATCTACCTTTATCTTCAAGCTTGTGCAAGAGCATGAATTCACCTTCATCTGTCTGTATGCAATTCAGGGCTCTGGCGTGAAGGTGTGTTTATGCATGGATGCATAGTGTGTATGTGTAGGTGTGTGTGTGTGTTGTGTATGTGTGAGGCCTGTTGCTGGCCATCCAAGCAGACAGGTGTCAGGTCGTATCAGAGCATCGCTCCAGTGACCAGGTGGAAACCTGGAGGAGAAAAGGTGAATCACCGGGCTATGCTGGGGCAACAAAACTGCTTGGCTTAGTCTAGCATTACCTAAACACACACCTAAGCTGATGGGGACACACTTGCAAACACACACACACACACACACACACACACACACACACACACACACACACACACACACACACACACACACACAGTTATCACATGTAAGAAGAGAAAAATCAGGGGGGAGGGAAGGAGTGGCTACACACTTACTACATACTTACAGAAACATTAAGAGTGACTGTTTCAGACTGAGGGAGGCTTCTTGACTGGGTCTGGCAACACACACTCACACACACACATTCAGATTGAGTCACAAAAAGTCACATCCAAAGTGCGAAACACACCTACTCACACATATGATTGCGTGACTGATTCCAGGCATGGAGCTGTAGAGAGACAGACACACACACACACACACACTCCCACAAAAAAGAGAAACATGTAGTAAACGGACTTATCAAATAATTAGCAGCTTGACTGATCTGAACATATACAGTACACACACACCATCTCCACAGAGGCTGTGTGTGTGTGTCACTGCTTGATGAGGAGAATGATCGCTCTTCCCTCTTCTCCTTCCCTCCATCCCTCATTTTCTCCCTCCTAATTAATTTACACACACATACACACAAACACGCATACACACTGTTGTGAAGATAATTGCCGCAGCAGTGATGCTGGCTAATGACAGGAGAGTGGAGCAGAAATAACAGCGGATTGGGCACCAGCGCTGATGTTCCCTTCAACGCATCTCCGCTCTGTCAAACACACCCCTCCTCTCTCTCTCATTCTCACACACACACACTCCTCCACCAATCTCTTTTCACCTTCCCTTTTTCCTCCTCTTTTTCAACTCAACCCCCCACACACACACACACACACACTCCCTCCTTCCGTATTCACCCACAGCCTTCTTGTCGCCTCCGTCACTCCTCCCCCTCCCCCTCCTCAGCCGACGCCACTTTTTGTTCCGCTCCTCATTTTCTCCCCCGCTCTCTCCTGTTGCCTACTCTCCTTCAACATTGCTCGCCTCTGACCCCACATTCTCCTCTGTCCTTTTTCCTCTCCTTCCTCCTGCATTTTTTTTTTTTTTTTGCACTATCCACCACCTTCCTTCTCTTCCACTCCTGGCTCCCTGCCCCTCCTTCGCCTTTGGGTGCTGAAGCAACAGAGGAGTGTCGGGGAGCCTCTGATCACAGCGGCGTTAACCACAATTGAGGGTGACATGTGGCGGGATGAGACCCGTGTACCGGAAAACCTTGGCTGGCCTGCCCGCATTCCGCCTGGCGCTTGCCTCGCCTTCCCTTTTCTTCTATGCCGTTGTGAGTGTGTGTATACATGTGTGAGGATGTGTGTGTGAGTGTGTGTGTGTATGTGTGTTAGAATGCATGTGCATAGCTAGCCATCCTAATGGGGGAATGTTACCAGCCCACTGGGCTGTGAAGGGCTGAACTCACCTTGAGCGCTGAGAGTGAGAGGAAAAGACTGAGAGAGACGGACAGGCAGACAAACGGATGACAAGAATATAGTATATGAACAGAGAGATAGATAGATAGATTTTAGTACCATTTTTGGGTGGAAAAAATACCAAACAGTTGCTGTTACGGTGACAGATTAATGCTCAAAGTTTTGCAATGACAGTCAGCAATTACTTAAATGTGGAATGCTCAGGTATCCACATACATTTGGTCATGTAGTGCTACTGTAACTCCTCCATAACCACACTAGATTGTGGGTTTCATTGTCACTTTCATGAATAAACTGGTGTCGTTTGTCCAAGTCCACACATCTAGACCGTATTTGTCATAAATGGTTGACAAGGCCCGTTCCATTCCCTATCACACAGTGGTGGAAGGGTGTATTCAGATCCTTTACTTAAGTAAAGTAAAAGTCCTCCATTAATAATGTACTAATACCTAAGTGAAAGTATTAGCAGCAAAAATTTAGTATTAGTATTAAAGAAAAAGTGCTTTGTCTGATATATTATTATATGTGATGTATGTCAGTGTTGTAGCTGCTGGAGGTGGAGATAGTTTGAACTAGTCCATATACAGTTTTATTATACACAGGGACGAGTTCTGATCTGTTTTCAGTTTTTGGACATTTTCTCTACGCATTATTTTTGCTCAAATCTGGAGCTTTGTTCCTGTTTCAAAATGGTGAATCATTTTGTGTTTTCTGCATGTCAGAGCCATGTTTGGGCACAAAAAAAGGGAAAAATTGGAAAACAACTGTGAGTCATGCCTTGTCACCTAACATCAACGGCTAACCTCACTAATGCTCTTGTGGCTGGCAGGAACCAAATCCCAGCAACCAGGTTTCAAAATATGACAGAGAGCCTGAAACTAGACGACTCCCTATAGACACCGCCTAATGCCCAAGGTTTCAGAATGACATGTCCAGCAATCACTCAATCACATAACGGTGTCCACATACTTTTGGCCATACAGTGTATGCCACAGACACAATGTACGTTTCTGTGCCAACGATAGAGCTGAGTTTCCAAGAAACTGACAAAAAGTGCCAATTAGTGTGTTTCCATCCTCTGAAGAGATTACATAACATTTGCATTTCAGTGCCATGTGTGGGAACAAGAAAATTGTGGACAACAACAAAAAAGTGTTTTCAAAACATGACGCTCCTGGGGCTGAGTGAAAGCAAATCCCTGCAGCCAGGCACCAACATTTTGTGGAACGTCTTCCAAGAAGAATGGAGGCTGTTATAGCATCATATTTATGCCTACAAAGAGTGAATGTTCTCGCGTCCTTTTCCTTTGGTGTCCACATAATTTTGGCAATGTAATTAACACAGGAAGCTTTTCTGCTCCCTTAATGGCTATTCTATAGGTCCTCCTTGCTGTATAGCTGCAGGGGGCAGGCAATAAGATTTGCTGGGGGCAGAGAATGCAAGAGACAACGGTACCCTTGGCTGTGGTTTGCCATAGCTAATGCACATACACTCACACACAGCCACACAAATGCTGTACGCACAAATGCACACACAAACACTCTCACCAGGCCCCAAATCGACTTAACGCCTTTTGCTAATTACCTTTACATTTTTACACTTCTGCTTACTCAAGCTCTGTTTTAGGCAACAGCAGGTAATTGATTTTCTGTGTGTGCGGGGCTTGTGGTTTGGATCTGTATTGAAACGGTGGCTTATTTGGTCTGTTTGGGCATGCAGGCAGTACGGGTTCCTTTGTGGACAGAAATCTGATTCCTTCTTAATTCTCCCTCGTGAGCTCAGTTTTGGGTGAGTCTGGTTTGCAGAAAAACAGGATTCAGTAGGCCTGGAGTTGTGGGAGACGGATCAAATCCTGCTCAATGGACGACTTGGCTTCAAATTCGCATCAGCGGAGCAAACTACTTCCTGGCCTGTCCTGGGCTATCTGTGTGCAGGCAGCACAAACTGTTTTATTAGAGCCGGGTCACCAACAATGTGCTGTTTGAAATTCAGAGACTCAAGAGATCATCCTGGGTATGTAATAGATGGATAAAATACTAAACCATCACAAAATAAATAAGCTGCTTCGGCTGGGCTGCTTGACATCCACTGGAGAAAGGTTCGCAATGGCATCAGTCATAGAGTCCACCTGTTGGTGAAATACCCCATACAGCCCAGAGCCAAAAGTTCATCATCTGAAATGAAATTTGATGCTATTATAAACACATGAATGGACTCCTAGAATGATTGATGAACAACTTTCGCTTGCCGACTCCTGGAGCTCACCCGCAGGCCGGTCAAGACATCAGTTCTGGCTCCAAACTTCGCGTTGCACATGGGTAGTAGTGGTAGTAGTAGTAGTGCTCCTCAGGGCCCATCTCTTACAAAACCATACCAACCATTCTTTGTTTCTTTCCACGGGATAGCCGGCCTCTTCCACATTGCCTATGCTTTGATGTTAATCTGGTAATAAAGTTGAATTCCTGCGCTTATCTGCTTCTTCCTTTTTGTAGGAATTAATTTGAGTCTTAGGTGGATTTTTTTCCTCCAAAACTGCTTTTTGAATTTTTAGTTCTCTGTTATTATTTCAACTAAAGACTGGTTGTGAAAAAGTGCAAAGGGGCTTCAGCTGCCCTTATTTGTACAGTTCAGACATTCTTTTGACCTGCCAATGCATACTAAAGACTATTAGCACAGCACACTTAGCTGGGAGCATCCATTTATAAAAATACTTACACTGAGGTATACTTTGGCTGCTGGGGAGGCGTGAGTGTTTATGTCACTTTGGATTTCATTTCTATTCTTTCTGTTGAACATTTAATTTGCCACTTTTGATATTCAGGAACCCAAGGCCACTTGGTATATAATGTTTTATGCAGTAATTCTTTGTTTCTATCACAGGAATTTGATCGGGCTTTTTACTGCTGGATATTGGATAGATAATGGTTTCGTCTGTATTCTCTGAATTCCCAGCCCCTAGGTTAGAGACCCCAAATATGATTTCCTTTATGATCATAAAGGTGCATATGTTTCTTCATGTGTGTGTGTTTCGGCACAGAAAAAGCGAAAAAAAGCCAGCCTAGTTGCAATTTTGGGAGTCTAAAACCAGGGCCGACTCCTCTTTGAGCAATCCTGCCCCTAGATTTAGGCATCAGTCAATAGCTGCATTTGGGTACCAAAGTTTGTCAAATGGGCTGTAATTCACTGTCAAGTCCCAATTCAAGCATTTCCTGGGAGGCCCGCGGCCAGAAGCAGTTAAAGCAGGCCAGTGGCTGTGTGATGTGAGACGTTTAAATACAAATAATCTAATCTTTGATCCACGCCTGCTTACTTACCTTTGATGTTTTGGTATGTAGTCTGTCACATGAAAGATTTGTGACATTTTACCTCCTTTTGATATCCTGCCCAAACCACTTGTACCTGTTTCGCTCTTGGGAAGGCATCCCTCACTTTGCTCCTAGTGACCAGTCCACAGAGCCGACCTGATTTTGTAACTCAAAGTCTTTGCTTTAGCCAAGGACCCTTTCAATTATCGGTTGGCCTCGTCAATGTCGCGCGTCGGCTGGCCCCACCTGTCATACCGTACAACCTCGTTTGGGAATGGCTGGTCTTTTTCTCCCCTCGTATCAGCGCCATTTATCTTAGACAGTAACCTCAAATTGCTGCTGTATTGATCCTGTTCTTTGGGAGGCCTCAGGTGTGCTCTGGCCTCTGGGACTTAGATCTGCAACAACCTTGGGCTCTGGAATAAGTTGCTATAGGATAGAGCGAAGGAAAAAAGGAACTGAGATTAATCTCAAGCAATGATCAGTGCTGGTGTGGTGTTGTTATGGGACGAGGCAAAAGACCCTGTTTTGACGGTTGGTCGCGTCATGCTAAAGACGGTTAAAATCGGGCCATCGGGCTGCTGATGCTCGGGATGCCTCCTCTGACGTGAAGTGAGCACAGGGGAACATCATGATGCTGCGCGGACAAGGTGCCATCATTGAAATCAACGTGGAGCAATTGTGCCGAAGGTGAAATAAAATCAGTATCACGTCAGATTAGATTGTTGTCGCTAAACGTCTCACGCCAGCCACTGCCTCGGTCTCGGTGGTGCTGAACAGCCGCGCAGTGCTCATTGGTAAAACTTCAATCAATCGTATTGAGGTCGAGGAGGTTAGTTCCAAATAAGACTGGGTTGATCGGAACAGCACTGCACACATGCGAGGCAATTGCTGCGATCGATGGTGTTGTCGCAATCTGGGCTGGTGTGGGAGGGCTGGTGGGCTGCTGGCGCAGATGTTGATGTCAGCGGTCGCTGTTCGATGAGGCAGGAGACAAGAGATAGGGGCCTGTATCGCCGGCAATCGTCAGGCCTGTTCGCTGGTGAACAGATTATGCCGTTCTCAAAAGTGCTTGTCGTCATCATTCCGTGGAGAATGAATGAGAATCGGTGACGCGGCATCAGTGCCTCCCGGCGGCCGTTTGTCGGTGCTCGTGGTGCTCCCGGCTGATCGTGCTGTTCATCAGCAAAGTGTTACAGTGTCAAGAATAAGTAAGGGCGGCGGATCTCGACGCCCCGCTATTTCTTTCTTCTTGGTTGAGCAAATTTCAAAAAAATGTGATTTCGAAGGAAAAAATTAAAACACAATTAATTCGCAAAAGTGGAAGAAAAAAAAAGTTTATAAGCGAAACTGGTCGCTGGCCGATCCGATCAAAAGCAACATTGTCGTGCAACGTGCTGAAGGCTTTAACTGTCCATGGAAAGAACCGGTATGTAAAAATTATGGGTGTGAGCACTACTACTACTCCATGTGTGCCAGGCCGTTGTGGACGGGCTGTGTGCGATAAACCGACGGCAGGTGCTCTGACGTGCGGTGTGTCTGTGGTACAAGCTAAGGTGTTCACTTCCTCGCCTAATCAAGCCGATTACGTGGTCACAAAGCCATGCGGCTCACCCTATTCAGGATGAACTGCTGTCTTTCAGCGATCAGCCTCGCCGGCGGTGACTCGATGACGATGTATTCAGTGAACTTCTCCGATCAGATGTTCGTTAGTATCGTTAACGACCGTGTTGCGGCGGGACTGTTGACGTGCTGGTCTCTTTGAAGTTCGCGTGGCGGCACCGTGTATCTACGGTAAAATCGGTTATCGCCACAGATATCAGGACGAGCTGTGCGCTGGTTGCTCGCTGGATGTGACGGTCGGACGACGAACGATCACGTCGGCGGTCGGCCATCACTTGCGCCCTCGTCTGTTTTTCCTGCGAGTCGCCAGGCTCACCAAAACTGGCAGAGTCTGACGAGGGCAATCGAACGATTCGTCGTGTGTATCGCGATTCAATAAGCAGTCGAGGCCGACGAACCAAACTATCGCACCGCGCCGCGCACCTGCACACGCAGAAAATCAGTGCCTGCTGTTGTAAACACGAGTAAGCGAAGTCATGGTCGGGCAAAGGCAATAAGTCCCAGAACCTCAGTGGTGGCGTGCGTTGTGCGGCGACACAATATTGACGCAATGATGTGTGCGGTGGCCGCAAGCCACGGCCAAAGTGCCGTTATTCTTCGTTCTCTGCCCCCGCCAGTGCTGTGCTGCCTGTGGGAGGACCTGTAGAATAACCGTGCGAGGCAGAAAAGCTCGCAATTAGTCGTGCCAAGGTGTGGACGCAGGAAGGACGAACGTCATGCGGGCGCGTATCGGTGTAACCTCCAGCCCGGAAGACGTTCACAAAATGGTGCCTGGTTCGCCCGCCCAGGAAACATTTAAAACGCACGGTGTTGTCCACAATTTTCTTCGTTCCCACACGTAACGAAATGCTGAGTGTAATCTGAGGGATGGGCTGCGAGTGTGCCGGTTTGAAACTCCCGGGCAGAGGCACGGCTGTGCCACTGCCAAGCCCGTGGTGGTGCTGGACATGCGAGCCAGCTGGCCGTGTCATGGGGAGTCGTCTGGTTTCAGGCTCTCTGTCATGTTGAACCTGGTTGCTGGGTTGGTCCTGCTGCAGCCACAAGAGGGTTAGCTCCGTTGATGACAGGCATCCGCAGTTGAGCACCAATTTTAAACGTAATCCTGACATGCGAAAACCTGGAATATTTTTCGGTGAGAGCAAGGCAAAAGCTCAGTTGTAAAAATAACGTGAAATGGCGAAGCAGATCAGAACTCGATCCTGTAAAACTATATGAACTAATTCAGCCCTCGCTAACATCATCGTAATAACAGACAAAGCACCCTATGCTAAATTGCTGCTAACCGCCGTGTCGTAATGTGGAGACTTGCTATGAGATCTGGAATACGCCTTCCCACCACTGTGTGATAGGGAGGGTGGCCGGCTGAGCGTAATCGCGCAACAGCTGCTTCTTTAGTATTTTCACGCAAATATCTATCTCTGTTCCTCTCATGCTGTCATGCCATCGTCTCAATCTTCTTCAAGTGGTTAGCCACCTGGCCCGGTGAACTTTGACTGTTCCCCCATGAGATGACTGGCTGGCTGCGCATGCATTCAACGCATTGCGCACGCTGCGTCGCCGTGTGCACTGCGGCGGCAGAAAGGCGAACGGCGCCGGGCGGCAAAATTTTCGTACGCAGTGCTCGTCGCCGTCGCCACCGAACGTGATTGGCGCTGTTCGAGAGGCTGACGCTCTGCTGTTTGGCTTCGGCGCCGAGAGCAGAAGGGAGGGCGGTGATGAAGGAGGTGGATTGGTGCTGAAAGGAGGACGGAGGTGACGGTTCGAGCATGTTGAGCAGAGGAGGAGTGACGAGGCGGGCGTGGTGGGCGGTGACAGCGACGGTGAGTCGAGGAAGAAGGCGGTTGAAGGTAATGTCGTGAAATGAGAGAGAAGGGTGTCAGCCGACGGGAATGCGGTGAAGAACATCAACGCTTCAGTGTAATCCGCAGTATTCTCCTCTGTGGTAATAGCATCTGCGGCAATCACAACAGTGTCGGATGGTGGAGGAAAGCAGAGAGGAAGGAGAAGAGGAAGAGCGATCATTCCTCCTCATCAGTGAGCAAAACATCACGGCCTCTGGAGATGACAGTGTGTGTCGCCATCAGTCAGATCGGTCAACTGTGCCGATGGTCGTTATGTTTCTCACTAGTAAGTGTGTGTGTGTGTGTGTCTCTGGCTCACATGCCTGGGAGTAGTCCGCGCAATCACTCCCGCAGCCAGTGGAAGTGTCATTCTGCGCCATATCGACTTTGTGAACTCAATCGGGTAGCCGTGTCAATGTGGTGTGTGCCGGGCAATCAAGCCTCCCCGGTAAAGCAATCGCCTTGGCTGTTCTCGCCAGTATGTGGCGGGTGGCCCTCCTCCCAGTGCTTACATGCTCGATAACTGGCGCCAGTAGTGTGTGTGTGTGTGTGTGTGTGTGTGTGTGTGTGTGTGTTGTGTGTATTTCATGTCCCATCGTGGTATAGCTGTCATCTGAACAAGCAGCGTTTTGTTGGCGTGATTCGCGCTTTATACGCTCGGTTTCCGCACGGTCGCACAGGCGATATCTGATAACGATGACGACTCGCACGCAACACGCACTACGCATACACTATGCATCGTATAAACTTGCGCATGCGCCGAAGCCGCAATTTAAGCACGGCTGAACGAAGGCGGTATGCTTGCTGGCGAAGACAAAATGACAAATATGCGCCGCGCATACTGAAATGAAGACGCACGTTCACCCTTCTCAACATCATGCAACACCATCTGACATTATACGCTACATCCTCGGCAACGAAAACCTCACCTTCGACGAAACCGCTGCATGTGTGTAACTGTCGGAGATTTATCTGGTATTTTCGCCAGGCAACTTAAGGCGCAATGTTTGTCCGACCTGCATTCATGCGGCTCTGCGCTATGGTGTTTGGGCAACCAATGTGCGGGCTGTCTCTGCTGGCTTTGATTGTCTTGCTGAACGTAATTGTTTGTTGAGGACTGCGAGAATAAATATTGCGCAACCGCAATGTTGCGCACGGCACAATGAAGCTGACCGAGAACGACGCTTTGATTCCGTGTTTTCATTTGACGGTTGATGTTCGGTACAGAGGAGAGCATTGAACAACTTAATTTTCATGGTCTGCTGCGAACCGTGATGTGGTTTCTTAATGGCCGCCAACGAACATTGGGGTAACTGCTTCTTCGAAAATATTGCGAAGTTAACGTCAACTCCATTTGTGATATTGACTTCAACGGCAATGTTCGCTCTTTAACTGTCTATTTCTTCTTGATGACCCAATGACCAATGATCGCTTGCCGAAGCTTCGGCGTTGTTGCGTTACGGTTTCGTTCATTGACTTTCGTACTACGAGCCTGAAGATTGAAATACGTAATCTGCTGATGACTCTTTATACGCCCAGTCACGCAGGTGGCTTCGTACAAACGGCGTTATGTAACTCGGCGAATATCGCTAAAACAATACATTGAATAACGTAACGTCTATTGATAGTATGATTCGTTACACGCGCCTTTAACTAATGTAATGGTCGTTGTGTCGTAAGCCTTCTTGTTTGGCGGGACGTGTTTGCCCGCCGTTTACTTAAATATTGGCGTAATTGTTCGCTTCGGTGGCACTGGCGGTGGTGCGTTGGTGTTTCTTTGAACGGCATTTCGGCTTCGCTCGAGCGGTGGCACGAGGAGAATAAGGAATGAAGAGTCGTTCGTCTTCTTGACATTTTATGAATGCTGCGGGAATTTCGACGTCGCTTATTGAAATGTTGAGGACATGGGACTCGAAAGCGAGACCCGCGTTGCCGTCTGCGCGGCGTGGCGGCAGGCTGACCCGCGGTTGAGTGACGCGCGGCTGTTAACGTGTCTTCACTAAGTCAGTGCAATAACAAAGTGCAGGATGGTACTGTCGCTCATCTCTTCCTCTCAATGGCTGTCATCGCAAGGATAACGCAAAAGTACGGTCTCGCCAAGTAATGCGGCACTGTCAAAAGTAATTCGTGGCGTTAGATGGTGTCAGAATATGAAGCCATGTCATATGACTCTTCGCTTATCATTTTCACTGTCTCGAATGGTGTAAAGCTATGGACTGAATATTTTCTGGTGTCATCGAAGTCGTTCGCAGCTGAAGTTCTTCAAGCATGTGGTGAAAGCCGGGCTGAGCTCCCGCCGACGACCTGAAAGTCTGTGTCGCGCTGTGGCATGTTAACCGATCTGCGGCGCAACCCCTGGTGTTTATAGCTGAACTGCCATGAAAAAGTGCTCGTCGGCAAGTCAATTCAGGACACGAGGCTTCGTGAATGCATGTTTCTGGTTAATTGCAAATTCTGTCTCATGGCAAAGTTGAGTGAAACTTCGACGTCGTTAACTATAACTCGCATTCTCGAGCACATCAATGGATAAATGTATTTAACCATTCCACTACCGTCCAATGAATGATGGAAACCGTGTGGGGCAATCCTGGTGTGTTTACAAATGCGTTAGAGAAACATTACAACTGTTTGGATGGTTAGCAACTATCACATCGTGGGTCGGTTCCCACAACCGTTATGCGCGATGCCAGGGTGGAGCGGTCAGATGGCTGCTGCTGATGTTGGTCCGTTATTGATGGGTGTACGTGTTTTCTGTTGCTGTCACCGCATTACTCTGATTGATTATAAGTCTGTCTGACGATTAAAGATGAGGCAATCTTCGTCGGTCATGCTGTGCGTCATGTTCGCCAGCGTCAGCCAGCTGGTGAAACCCGACTTATCAAGAAATGAACGCTCGATGCAATCATATGACAAAACCATGAAACCATTGTTGACGTAATGCTGATTACAACGTCCGCGAGCGTATTCAATTGCTGGGGTTGTCGCCTCTGCTGCTGCGTGGCGACCGCCAATGGATCGGTTGATCTAAGCAATAAAGGGATGGATTATGGATGGTTGTTGAACGGTGGGTCAAATCGCCGAATCCTCCGACGATGTTTACGAAATAAACGCATGTTAACACGGTGCTGATTTTCCTCACATCTCGCGAAACGCGACCCTGTTGCGGGCTGAGGGTGTGCGGTAATATTTTCAGGAGTCAGGGGCCGAGACAATGAGTGTGAAGTTGATGCGGTCAACAGCAATCGGTGGTTGTCATCCACAAAAGAGATGGCATCGGCAACTCCCGATCGTTCTGACAATCAATCAATAAGATTATTGTTCAAAGCACAGTATGTTATTTTATGATGTTAGAGCTTTGTCGTGTTTGTATGGCGTTAATCGCATTTGTTTGCTTTATTTCGTCTTTCTCTGCAACAGTGGTTACGGATGCAGTCGTGAAGAAGCTCCACCCGCCGTATCAATGTGTCAGGATTTTCATGTTGAGTTGGGTAACAGTGTAACGGCAGATAGTCTGTCTGATTGACCCGTCGCAATGCGCTGGTGCGCGTGACGGTTAAAGATCTGGCGAGTGGTTGCCCGGTAAACAAAACGAACTGGTATCGCGCGAATGAACATCAACAGTGCCGACGCGGGTTCCTCCTGCAATCATGCGCACCCATGTCATGCGCTCTGAAACGAAATGATAGCTGCCACCGTCTGGGCTGATATGAGTCGAGAACATAAATTAACCAT
>BRZM01004357.1:27567-40956 GCA_033238685.1 Lates japonicus
GGAAGTTACGTATTACAAAATCCAGCCTCATGGGAAAGATTGTCTTCACAAGAAAAATGACATACTCATCTTTAAGCCATTTTATTGATAAATACCCTTTGAAATTGTCACCAAAACACATTAGATGAAGTAATGTAGCACTCAGATTTGAAATATATACTTTGTATCTCTAGAGAGAACTGTGCATTTTCTCCATCACTACAGTTTTTGAGTGAGCTCATGGCCATATTTGGCCATAAGTTTTAGACGCATCTTTGCTCAACTTGTTCCATTTAAGAGCTGCTGTTTTGAATAAACACTGCTGCTGTTTCATGAATGTAAAACAGATTACTCATGTACTGAAGGTTTTTTTTTTTTTCTTGGCAACCACTGCCCTTAGGAGATGAGAGATGCTTCCCACTGGCTTTAGAAGTGGATGTACTGTACTTTCTGTTTCATAGAGAGCAAAAGATGGTAAGCATTTGAAGCGATATTTTTTCCTTTATTAATTACCAGAGCTGTGTTCCTATGTTCTTGAGAGGTGTTTACAGAAAGGGATTTTCAAAAGTTATTTTCCATGTCTCATCTAGACCAGCAGATACACTGCCGTCCGCCACGGTACGCTGTTCACTGGATTTAACTGAGAGATAAATTGCAGCGAAAAGTCTCTGAGGATGGCACACTTGAAAAACAATACCTGTTGCATCTTAAAGAGCGGCGATTGTAAACCAACATATGGACTTACTTACGTCCTCACATGGATCAGATACTGGCTATATAATAAATGAACAGCAGGATGTGAAAGCTGCAAACCGTATCCGCACTCGACACACTTCCAGAACACGAGACTAAGGCTCGCTCACCAGGGAATAATCAGCGGAGATTTACATAATCCAGTGCCATTGCTGCATTACGAGCTGATCGCTGTACATATAATACATGCTGTCTGCAGAGAGGACCATCTTCAGCACTGCGTGTCACAGTGACGTGTTGTGGTCCTCCACTATTGACGTTCACCAGTCGGTCTCTCGACACTGCTCTGTGTTGGAGATCAAAATACTTACAGTCTCCCGCAATCTCCTCTTATCTCTTTCCCCTCTCTGCTTCTTGCTCTCTATCTGTTCTCCTCTTTCATTTGTCTCTGCACTGTTCTTGCTCTCTCTCTCTCTCTCTTCTGTTCTGCATTTTCCACTCCCAAACTGGTGAATCACTGCGTCCTCTGAAAGCAAAAAATAACACAGGGAGAGGAGAGGGAAAAAGGAAAAGACATGTAGCACAGCTGGGGACTGAGGCACTTAGCAGGAACAAGTATTCAGACCGGTACCATACACAAAGGTCAAACAGTCCATTGAGGTAGATATTCCGCAGCTCTCAAATTAGCCAGTAAATACTCACCTGAGAGCCCGGCAACCAAACATTTAAGCATAACAACTGTTTCGCTGCTCAAAACACAGACTTGAAGTGGACAATAGCATTGCATTACCTTGCAGCAGCTGTTCTGGTGGTCAGTAGGAACTATCTCAGTCAATACTGCACCAATTCCATAGATTTTTGTCATTTACACCATAAACACTGGAAACAAAGTCCCAGGTTTGAAACAGCAACTATCTTTGCTGTGGCAAATGAAACAGCGAAGCTGCCCCAGTATGTGTGGACGTTAAAACATACGCATATATGATTTCTTGATGACTATCAAAAGTATCTGGCAAATATTATGAAAATATTGAAACACGTCGTTTGATCACAATAGAGACAGAGGAGCTGAGAGTAAGACTGAGTCAAATACCTTTTCTGAATTCTGTGGAAAGTGTCTATTTTAAACGCGAAGTTACTCTGTGGCAATTAGTGATTACACTTATTTCATCAAGTAGTGTCAAACTGCTCCCATATTACAGTAGAAAGTTGAATATCATGGTGCAGCAACACAAGCCAGCACTGGAGCCAGGAGTTGTGCCTGTTAGCCACCAACACTGCTAGCATCAAACCATGAAAGTAAACATCAAGGTTCACTAAATGAAATTCCACCACTTTCGCCAAGGACCGATTACACGAAATGAGTACTTGGATTCGTTGGTGATGAAAGTCTATTAGATGGAGTTGAGTTTTACTAGTGAACAAATGTTCCTTACAGGAGTTGGTAGGCCATGGTTGATTCTGAAACATTATATAGCTGATATACTGCTAAATGAATATACAGATCTCAACCCACTCATGGGCGTACTGAACAGGTATACATGTACAGGAAAGCGCAGGCACGTGCTAGCGCTTGTTGTTGACCCCAAATTCAGGTACACCTTATGGATACTGAACAGGATCAATCAGAAGTTGAAAAGGTATTTCTGTACTTTTATCACATTGTGCCATAATTTTTATACTTTTCAATGTAAGTGAAAATGTTGTAAAGTTTATCATCATAACTATTGTTTCTTTTTATCATCTCTACCTTTTATCTGTGATTTGATACATCAAATACTTAAACATCAAATGATGGTGAAAGAAACAAATAAAGACTTGAAAGAAGTTGAATTCACTCCAAATTATAGAAAACTATATATTTTCAGAATATTACGCTATTACAGAAGAAGTTTCATTTGCAAAACCACATGCAGTATAAGGTTATATCGATAAGACTGTGTATAACTATATAACTTTTGTGGTTTTGAAGTTATGTTATCGCAGTAATTTTCCAATTTCTCAAAATATCAGAAAATGAAGGAAATGTTCATAAGCACTGACAACAAACGCTGTATTTCAAAATACTTAGGCTGTCTCAAGGTTCATGATTCATACAGTGCTGTCACAAAGTTAACAAGCTAATCTAAGGGCTCTGACTGGACCACTATTTACAAATAAGCTATGAGGACTCAATATGCATCCTATTTACAGTGTATTTATACAGGTTACAGGATAATTAGATATCCATAAACATGATGCATTTTACCAACTCTGTAAACAGAGCTTAAAGGAGACTTACATCTAGACAACAGAGGCTGCCCCACGAGATGTCAGGAGTATGATCGATCATATAAAACGTCAGTTTCCAAATTATTGGCATGGTTAGTGGACAAGCAATGATCACGCTTGGTTTCCAACCACCTCTCATTTATAACAATTCACTACAGCCAGATATTATTATCAGCGCCCAAATTATAGTACAAATACTAGATTACCATACTGCCCTGACAGAGAAGCGTAATACACAAAGATAGCTAGATAAGGCCGTCGACATATAAAAGTTTTTGATATTCAAAATGTTATTCTATTAATCTTGTTAAGATAGTTCAATAAGACACAATTAATCCTCTGGTTCCTTCTCATTGTTACCCCTGTACATGTGTATGGTAATATTCAACAGGGTAAACCCAGGATATTGCCACAGACTCGATATTTATTCAGAGCAAAGGAACATCACAGCCTACCCTTAATACCAGTTGTGTGACCCTCAGCAGAAATAGTATTCAGGTCCTTTACATAAATGAAAGTACCACAAAATAATACAAACAAACTAACCAATCAAGGCAGCGGTATTCCAGCAGCTCCCATGTTCTGCAAGTTAAAATGAGTGTTTTTGTCAATGGAGTCTGGTGGTAATATATAGTGAGGTTTCAGGTTACACAAAAAGGATCTTATTCTTTAATAAAAAAGTTCTATCTCTGTAGGAATCCTCTACATAATGTTGTCAGACACTTATACTAACAATCTGGTGTGTTGAGATAAAGTCTTGAGCATGGTCTCTGCCCCCCATCATCAGCTACTTTCAAGGTGCTTTTGAGTTTAGAACTTAACCCTCCAGTGGACCAGATCAGTGACTGTCAGTACAAGCCCAGGGTTGCACTCTGCAGCTCCCAGGTGAGAATCTATGCAAGTGAATGAGAGTAAAGCAGTCACTGAGTGTGTTTTGTAGTGTGGAGTGCAATTTTGCAGAACAATTTTCATTTGGATTGATTTGAAATTTTTTTTAAATCGATAATAAAAATAACAGCATCATATCATAGCACAGTCGAGTGGCAAAGTAGGTTACGTCTGCATAATAATAAACATGGAACGAAGCCATATCATTTCCCTTTGTCTGATTTAAGCTTTGATAACATCATCTCGCTATGACCTATATTCCGAGTTCATCATTTCCCAGCTGTGCTACATCATCTTTTCCCTTTTTTCCCTCCTCCTCCCCTCCTCTGTTATTTTTTGCTTTTTCCAGAGGACACTGATGATTCACCAGTTTGGGGCATTTGTGGGAAAATGCAGAGACAGAGAGAGAGAGAGAGAGAGGGAGAGAGCAGGAACAGTGCGAGACAAATGAAAAGAGGAGAACAGATAGAGAAACAGAAGCAGAGAGGGGGGAAAGAGATAAGAGGGAGAGATTGCGAGCCAAGGAGGGAGACTTATGGGCTATTTTTAGTCTCCAGCTGTGTGAGTCATTTTGAAACGGTGTCGAGAGAGAGACCGACTGGTAGACGTCAGTGGAGGGGGACTGCAACACGTCGCCTGTGACACACATGATGCTTTGAAGATGGTCTCTCCTATAGACAAACATGTATTATATATGTACAGCAGTCTAGCTCGTAATGCAGCAATGGCACTGGATTAGCATAAATCTCCATGGAAAATTATTCCTAATTGAGCGAGCCTTGATCTCGTGTTCTAGAGTGTGTCGAGTGGGACACGGTTTGCAGCTTTCCCCGTCCCTGCTGTTCATTTATTATGCTCTTAGCCAAGTATCTGATCCATGTGAGGGACGTAAAGTAAGTCCATATGTTGGTTTTAATCCACTTAGCACTCTTTAAGATGCAAACACTAGTGTTGTTTTCAAGTGTGCTGTCCTCGGGGCACTAAGCTGCAATTTAATATCTCCAGGTTATATGAAATCAGGGCAGCCAGTTAAACGTGTAAAGTAAACTGGGTTGAGCAGTCTATGTCTGTACAAAACTGGGTGAAGGTCCCCTGGCAGATAAGAACTGTGCTTGGAAAGAAAAAATAAAACTTTTGCAGCTTGGGAGAAGATGCTGTCGAGAGCTGTAGAGGAGATACCAAACACGAAGCAGAGAACATTTTCACCGCTTAACTTTGGACATGGAGTTATCGTTTTTTCAGCTTGTAGGTCAGAATTATATTAGTTTCAACTTTCTACTACTACAGGCTGAGGTGAATCATCCTTTTTTTTTATGTTTCTGCTACTTCTCTGTAAACACCATCTCTCAAAAGAGCATAGGAACACGGCTCTGGTCAATTAATAAAGGAAAAATATGCTTCAAATGCCTGTCTTGCTGCTCTCTATAGAAACAGAGAAAGTACAGTACATCCACTTTCTAAAAGCGGTGGGAAACATCTCTCATCTCCTAAAGGGCAGTGGTTGCCAAGAAAAAAAAAAAAAAACCTTCAGTACATGAGTAATCTGTTTTACATTCATGGAAACAGCAGCAGTGTTTGTTCAAAACAGCAGCTCTTAAAATGGAACAAGTTGAAGCCAAAGATGCGTCTAAAACTTATGGCCAAATATGGCCGCCAGAGCTCACTCAAAAACTGTAGTGATGGAGAAAATGCACAAGTTCTCTCTAGAGATACAAAGTATATATTTCAAATCTGAGTGCCTACATTACTTCATCTAATGTGTTTTGGTGACAATTTCAAAAATTTATTTATCAGTAAAATGGCTTAAAGATGAGTATGTATGTCATTTTTCTTGTGAAGACAATCTTTCCCACATAGACTGATTTTCTGGCAGTGAACTTGAACCCACTTCCAGGCTTCTGTCAGTAATGCATGGGTGTCAGCAGAGTTACCGTGACCATGTTCTCTAGCAGTTTTAACTGAACAGGAATTAAACAAAGCAAAGATCAAGCAAGCACACACAGAGAGCTGGGATGTGTGTAGCTAATGTTGAAGACAAGCAGGTTCAGAGCGTTCAAACTCATTTCACTTAAAGGATAACTCTGGGATTTCTGAACTTGGTCCTTATTTTTCCATGGGAAACATGCTGAGCAAAACACGGGAGCTGCTGGAATATCGCTGCCTCACTCAGTTCGTTTGTTTGCGTTGTGTGACTTTCAGTGGTGGAGGAAGTATTCCTTAGTAAAAGTACCACATCCCTTGACCCTTACCCCCATCCCTCCATCCCTTTATCTCTCAACCCTCCCTTCAGACTCTGAATCCATCGCTCCTACATCAACTCAGCTCATCTTCATCTACACTGTGTGATATTCTAATCCACATCTCTACTGGTCTTTGTTAGTGGATCTAAGACTTAAGATTTTGCAACACACAATTTCTTCAAACAGTATAATAAAAATAAGTGACTTTGGGAACTTAAAGCACCAGAAGCATTTTTAATTTCCGAATTTATCATTAAAACACGAAAAAACTGACCGCTTGCTCCGTCATCACTCAAGTGTCATCTTAAACTATTTTTCAGTTTTTGTCACACATTTGTGAGGCATGCAGTTTTGTTCAGCACAGTCATTTGTATATTCCTGTGTGTGTGTTGTATAAACCAGCCCATTCTCCTAATAGTAATAATGTGACGTGCGAAGCAGCAGCCTTTGTTCTCTAACATAATGACTGCTGAGCACTCACACTCACTGACAATGAATAAAAACAGATGAACAAGCTTCAGTTGGTGTCATTTCATAAGATTCTTAAGTTGTGCAAGTAGTCTGACTGAAACAAAAACAATCTTGTTTCTTTGATTATGCATTATGCAAGCCATTGTTGTAGCTTGTTTCTGGTTAAGTCTAGCTTATTAAGAAAAGGTTAGATACATTTTCTTAAAATGAGATTATTTTTCTAATGCAAATCAGGCTTAACAAGATTATTTTTCAAAAAAATAAGACTCATTTCCCAGAAACAGGGCTTTTTTTTTACATTCCTGAGGTTCCTTTTTTACAGCAGTAAACATACAAAATCTAAACAGTATTTTGTTACTCCAAAACATAACTCCCAGTGCAGACAATTGCAAATGTTGCTCTGCATCCCCTCCCCGTCCCTGGTTGTGCTATTTGTATAGGGAGGAAGAAGGGGAACTGTCCTTGATAAGAAGCCAAATTGGACCAGCTAATGTGAGCTGGAACAATGTAGTTGGTGAACTGAAAAGAATGACTCCGTTGCAGGTAAGCAGCCACTGATAGGAATGATGTATTGATGTTAAAATAAGCGTGGAACATTTTAAAATAACCGCCTATCATACCTGTCCCTTTTTGTTTGTGTGTTTGATGTGTGGCATGAATCACACAGGACAGTGAGTACAGTGTGTAGTCCTGTACATGTTTTTTTCCCCTTTACTTTCTTTTTTATTTTCATTCTTTGACGTTTATTATGAAACTGAGATATTTGCTAAACCTTTTACAGCATTATGCAATTAAAGCTTTAAAAGTGCTGCAGTTTTGAGAGAGAGGGAGGCATCAGTGGCTTTTGGACAGGTTTTATTTCTAATAGCTGATATCATGTTTTTAACGCTTTGCATCTGTAATGTCAAAATGATTCTTTGTTGACACATGTTCAGACTGCATCCCTATCAGTACCGTATGGCATATTTGTAATGTTAAGTGTTTTGTTACGTTGTGGTGAGGTCTGCATGATGTCTTCCTGCAGTGATATAAATTCCGCCTGATTCTATTCCCCAGTTTTATATGCAGGAATCATCCTTTCCTCCTGCAGAGGTTTTGGCAAACCATAAGAGGCTATACACGGTGGGAATGATTAAGGCGCTGTTTGAAAGCTCAGCCCATTTGAACTCTGTTCCCCACCGTTCCTTTTCGGAATCATCATCATCTGCGAGTAATAGCCAACGTTCCTATCTCCTTACACTGCCCCTCATTTCGCTTGTCTCTCCAATTAACCACCACCACCACCGCCACCACCATCTCTACCTCTCTCTCTCTCTCATTTTTCTTTACAGTCCCAGATTATATTTCAAGGGAAGATGAGGTAATTGTGTTTCTAACCCCATTGAAGTTAAAACTGCACAAGAGAGGAGGCAATCTCTTAGGAAAAGGTGATTTGTACAAGAGCGGATGATCATGTGAGTGGAGTGGGTGGTTGGTCAAGTGGGGGATGCATCAAAGTGCAAAACTTCTGTTGAGGAATCCACAAACAATGGGATATATATATGTTTGGATCTTTGAAGGTTCAAAGGAAAAAATCATCATGATAACTTATGCACTTTTGCCTGTTTTATTTTGATAAAAATCTCAGTAGTAGAGCAGTTCTAACAGAAACTTTTACCCTAGCGTTGGTACCATTGTGTATGATGAACAACACAGGGAATCCTGCTTTATAATTCAACTGAAATCAGCAAAACCAAAACCCTTAGAAACTAATTATACCATATTTCAGGAAATTGGACTCTTGTTCTCATCAAACCAGGCATTCTACAGAACCCACTGAAAATGAGCTATTAAAGCCATCACAGTCAGACAGATGAAACCAAAATTTTCACTGAGAACCAACACCGTTCGGCTCATTTTGAAGTTACACTGTAACGGTGTTTTTATAGTGGTGGTTCCTGAGTTTATGTCTGACGTACCACAGCCCCGTCAAATATTTTCATACCCTTTTCATCTGGCACCACTCAAATAAAGTCTGAGGGATTATAACTGGATGTTATTTAACACCTTAATTACATAAAGTGGAAATCAGAGAATATTTTTATATAACCAACATATAGCAGCTTTCGATATAGTTAGTTTTGAAGGTGCTATATGCTTTGGTGATCACCGCTTAACAAACGATAGAATTAACTGCTCAGTTACCGCCATTTAGCCATCATTCATTTAGAGGACAAGAGGTTAGAATACACCTCTGGGCATGCCACTTATTCATTCATTCATGTTGGACCGAGGGCAGACTGGCCGCTACAGTGGTCTCAGCGATCACAAAGTGGTGGCATGAGATGACAAGACCAGGCGCGGACAAATAGAAGCAAACAAGTTATCAACACCGGACATTGTCTTCCACCGCTGAAGACAGCCTTTGCGAGTAAAACAATTAAGCCTGATGCCGACCGCAACAACCAATCTAGACTGGTAAGTGTCGCTGTAAATAGGGCTACATAATCACCTTGAAGACCATAACATTTCAGCATTCACCGTTTTATATTGTTCTTAAGTGCACATACATCGACAGTGCCACCATTGTGCTATGAAGCCTGTCACAGGAAGAGAATCAAACAACATGCTGTGGCGTGGGCCTTTAACACTCATGATTCTCAAACAACTAACTTCAGCAGAAGAATGAAGTGAGAGAAAGAGAAGAAACAAAGTTAACATAGGTTACACTGATCAGAAGCATAAGACCTTGATGTTCAGATCTCACAAATTAATTCAAATTAATCACAAATATAAAATACAAAATTGGTTCTTTAGTGTTCATTGCTATTGATTATACACATCTAAATCATCACTGGTGCTGAAATTGGGTTAGACATCACATAATTAGCTAAATGGAGATTTCCTGTGTGGTCAGTGGGTTTAAAATTATTGTAGGATGAATACACCAGTATTCCCTTAGCTGCCACAGTGTATCTACTAAATATGGACTTTGTCAGAGTACAAACAGCTGTATTTTTATATTTGTAATTAATATAGATTAATTTCTAGAGATCTGAACATCAAAAGGTCTTATGTTTGACTGTAGTGTCAACCTATGTTAACTTTGTTTTGCTTCTCTTCTCACTTCATTCTTCAATAAAGTTAGTTTGAGAATCATGAGTGTTAAAGGCCCACGCCATGTTATTTGTTTACAGTTCTCTTCTCAGACAGGCTTTCAGCTAATGGTATAATGTCAATGTATGTGCCACTTAAGAACAATCAATATAAAACAGTGAATGCTGGAAAAGGGTCTTAAAGGTAAATATATAGCTCATTTTAGCATTAACAGCTGCTTACTTACCAGTTCAGATTAGTTGTTGCAAGTTCAGCATCAAACTTAATTGTTTTACTCACCAAGAACTGTCTCCAGCAGTGGAAGACAATGTCAAAGTTGACTCTTGTTTTGCTTCTATTTCTGTCACTTGCCCTGTCTGTCCCATCTCTCATGCTGCCACCACTTTTGTGATCATGAGTATTCACTGTAGCATCCAGTCTGCCCTCAGTCCAACATGAATGGGAATGAATGAGTGGCGCTGCCCAGAGAGTGTATTTCCCAACCTCTTGTCCCTCTAAACAGAATGATGGCTGAAGTTTTGGTAACCAAAGCAGCGTTAATTCCTATCGCTTGTTAAGCAGTGATCGCAAAAACGCATATAGCACCTTTAAAGCTAACTATATATCAGCTGCCATATGTCATATAAAAATATTTCACAGTTTCCACTTTTATATAATTAAAGTGTTAAATAACATCCAGTTTATAATCCACTCAGACTTTATTTGAGTGGTGCAGATGAAGGGGTACTTGAGCCCAGTCAGGCTGTGAGGGTACGCTGTATATAAAACAGGAACCACCACTATAGCACCGTTACACAGTGTAATCAAAAATGAGCCGACGGTATATTCAGTGAAATTTTGGTTTCATCTGTCTGACTGTGAAGCGGTTTACTAGCTCATTTTCAAAGTGGAGTCTCCTTTTCAGGTAATGCCTGGCTTATTGAGAGAAGAGGAGTCAATTTCCCGAAATATTGGCGTGAGTATACCTATTTCTAGGTTTTTGGTTGTTGCTGAATTTATATAAAAGCAGGATTCCTACCGTATTTATTCATCATAACAATGGTACCAACGCTGAAATTAAAGTTTCTGTTAGAACTGCTCTACTACTGATTTTTATCCAAAAATAAAACAGGCAAAGTGCATAAGTTGCATCACTTGATGATTTTTTCCTTTGAACCTTCCAAAGATCAAACATATATATATATATCCCATTATTTGTGGATTTACCTCAACAGGAGGATTTTGCATCATTTTTGAGTGCATCCCCCCACTCCCAAAACCAACCACCCACTCCACTCACACTTGATCATCCGCTCTTGTACAAATCACCTTTTCCTAAGAGATTGCCTCCTCTCTTGTGCAGTTTTAACTTCAATGGGGTTAGAAACACAATTACACTCATCTTCCCTTGAAATATAATCTGGGACTGTAAAGAAAAATGAAGAGAGAGAGGGAGGTAGAGAGACAGAGATGGTGGTGGCGGTGGTGGTGGTGGTTGGTGGTGGAGGGGAGCAAGCAGAAATGAGGGCAGGTGTAAGGGAGATAAGGAACGTTAGCTGTGCTCATAAGATGATGATTCAGAAAAGGAACGGTGGGGAACAGAGTTCAAATGGGCTGAGCTTTCAAACAGCGCCTTAATCATTCCTCCACCGTGTATAGCCTCTTATGGTTTGCCAAAACCTCTGCAGGAGGAAAGGATGATTCCTGCATATAAAACTGGGGAATAGAGATCAGAATGGAGTTATATCACTGCAGGAAGACATCATGCAGACCTCACTATACAACATGTAGAAACACTTAACAGCTACAAATATGCCATGCAGTACTGTGTGCAGGTGCTGTCTGAACATATTGTCAACAAAAGAATCATTTGACATTACAGATGCAAAGACGTGAATAAAAACATGATGTCAGCTATTAGAGGGAATTAATAAAACCTGTCCAAAAGCCACTGATGCCTCCCTCTCTCTCAAAACTGCAGTGCTTCTAAAGCTTTCATTGCATAATGCTGTAAAAGGTTTAGCAAATATGTCAGTTTCATAATAAACGTCAAAGAATGAAAATAAAAAAGAAAGTAAAGGGGAAAAAAACATGCACAGGACTACTGACACTGTACTCACTGTCCTGTGTGATTCATGCCACACATCAAACACACAAACAAAAAGGGACAGCGATAGGCGTTGGCTTCAAAATGTTCCACGCTTATTTTAACATCAATATCATTCCTATCAGTGGCTGCTTACTCCAACGGAGTCATTCTTTTCAGTTCATCAATTCATTGTTCCAGCCCACACAGCTGTGGTCCAATTTGGCTTCTTGCCTAAGGACAGTTCCCCTTCTTCCTCCCTATACAAATAGTACAACCAGGGAGCCTAGAGGGATGCAGAGCAACATTTGCAATTGTCTGCACTGGGAGTTATATGTTTTGGAGCAACAAATGTTTAGATTTTGTATGTTTACTGCTGTAAAAGGAACCTCAGGAATGTAAAAAAAAAAGCCCTGTTTCTCAAATGAGTCTTTTTTGAAAAATAATCTTATAAGCCTGATTTGCATTGAAAAAATAATCTCATTTTAAGAAAATGTATCAACCTTTCAATAAGCTGACTTAACCAGAAACAAGCACAACACAATGGCTTGTAATAATGCATAACTCCAAAGAAACAAGATTGTTTTGTTTCAGCCAGACTACTTGCACAACTTAAGAATCTCAAGAAACGACACCAACTGAAGCTTGTTCATCTGTTTTTAGTCCATTGTTTGCGAGTGTGAGTGCTCAGCAGTCATTATGTTAGAGAACAAAGGCTGCTGCTTCTTTATCACATTGTCACTATTAGGAGAATGGGCTTATTTATACAACGTCAACACAGGAACATACAAATGACTGTGTTGAACAAACTGCATGCCTCATAAATGTGTGACAAACTGAAAAATAGTTTAAGATGACACTTGAGTGATGACGGAGCAAGCGAATGTTTTTCGTGTTTTAATGATAAATTCGAAATTAAAAATGCTTCTGGTGCTTTAAGTTCCCCAAAGTCACTTATTTTTATTATACTGTTTGAAGAAATTGTGTGTTGCAAAATCTAAGTCCCAGATCCACTAACAGCACCAGTAGAGATGGGATTAGAATATCACACAGTGTAGAGATGAAGACAGCTGAGTTGATGTAGGAGCGATGGGATTCAGAGTCTGAAGGGAGGGTTGAGAGACAAAGGGATGGAGGGATGGGGGTAAGGGTCAAGGATGTGTGGTACTTTTTACTAAGGAATACTTCTCCACCACTGAAAGTCACACAACGCAAACAACGACCCGAGTGAGGCAGCGATATTCCATAGCAGCTCTGCAGTGGTTAGCATGTTTCCCATGGAAAAATAAGGACCAAGTTCAGAACCTAGAGTTATCCTTATGAAATGAGTTTGAACGCTTGAACCTGCTTGTTCAATAGCTACACACATCCCAGTTTCTCTGTGTGCTTGCTTGATCTTTGCTTGTTTAATTCCTGTTCAGTTAAACTGCTAGAGAATATGTCACGGTAACTCCATGACACCTATGCATTACTGACAGAAGCCTGAAGTGGGTTCAAGCTCACTGCCAGAAAATCAGCTCATGGGAAAGATTGTGTTCTACAAGAAAATGACATACATACTCATCTTGCCATTTTAATATTAAATAAATTTTGAACACTAAAACACATTAGATGAAGTAATAAAAATGGTGATTTGAAATACATCATCTCAGAGAACTTGCATTTTCTCCACTTGCAGTTTTTGAG
>BRZM01004360.1:0-12295 GCA_033238685.1 Lates japonicus
TTTCTACCCAGTTTCACAGGTCGTCGCTTTGCTTTTTACCCCACTTTCACACACACATACGTGCACATGAAACACACACTGGCACAAAGCAGTATTCGTGTTCACATACAAGTCACAGGCACACACAAGGCCACTGTTTAACAAGACACTGAGGACAGTCAGATGTAGGAAGTTTTAACAAAGTGGAAAAATCCACAATGGACTAATTGAAGGAACAAAGAAGTGAATAACAAAAGACAATGAGAGAATGTTATTAGGAAAAGGGAAAAACAATCAAAATCAATTTCAAAAAGAGCAAATAAAACAGAACATATACAATATTACAGGGTCGCTCGGTACAAGTTTTCCCAGCATGAAGTTTGTGACTTTTCCCTCAGGGCCTCTCGATTCCTCAGCTCAGTTGTTGGCTCAGTCTCATATTTACACTCTTCCAACACACACATACTCGCTCACACGCTGCCTTTATCTCCTCGTCTCACTCTTTCTTTTGCTTACACACACACGCTCTCGCTTACATGAGCAACATTTAATCTGTGAGGAAAAACACACTTTTGCTTACACTCAACATTTCATCAAAGACTGAGCGTATATGCGTCTGCTGTTGTTTACAGTCGTGATCACAATCAGAAACATGCACACAAATACTCAGCAACAAAGCTCACACTTGGAGCGTCACAGCACACAGTGACACATGCGTGAATGAAATGTATAGAATAATAAAGTATATACATCCATGTGCACCCACTCATATGATCATCTCAGAGGAATCTTCCACCGCTGTAGGGGTTTTATGGCTTCCATGTCTGCATGTTGGTACACATTGTCTCTTCTCTCTGTATCTCTCTGGATTGAACACACTGCACAGTGCATACATACACATTGAGACACACATGGCGTTTGAGTTCAAGCTGTTCTGTTTTGGCTGAGTTCATTCTCAGGGCAAGAATACAAGAAGAAGGGAAATGTTAGCGTTAGCAGTGGATCTGCTGTAAATTCTTTCAGATTTGGGGGGGTGCGAACAGGTAAGAGGTTCAAATGAGGCAGTGTAAAGTGCATTATGGGTATTTTGGTGGAAATTGAGCCTTAATAGTTTCCTTTTCTTTTTTTTTTTCTTTTTTTTTCGGTAGTTCACTCAGCATTTCATGCGTTATTGTTCAGAAGCACTCAAAAACCACAAATGCAAACCTCATGGTGGTGCTGGAGGAAAAGTCAGGGAATCATCAAAGTCACTAGGATTTATCCTCTGGGGATCATGAATGTCAGTACAAAATTTTACTGGAATCCTACGGTGGCTGTGAAGTGCAAATCACCACAACAAATCAAAAACAACCAATAGGAATCACAACGGCAAATACGGAAAACACAACAACAACTCACAAAACACAATCTGCTTTCTGATTTCAGTTTTATCTTTGCATTTTGTGAGCTCTTGCTGTGTTTTCCTACTTACCATTGTGTCTTTCAATTTGTTGTGTTTTCCTATTTTTTTTTGTTGTGATTTCTACTTCACAGCCACTGTACAATCCATCCAGTAGCTGTTAAGACTTTTAAGTCTGGACCAAATTGGAGGACCAACCAGCAGACTGACATTGCTATCCCTAGAGCCATATCACTTGCATGGCTGAATACAATTACTTATAGTGTTATCTAGCCATGATGCTTTTTTTCATCAAGATACGTCTAAACTCCAACACAATAGATGTAAATGATGTAAATATTTAAAGATAAAGATTCAGCAGCACTGTGTCTCTCCAAAACAATTTATTAAAGTGGTGAAACAAATTCCTTGTCCTCAAATATCACAACCCGTGGTGGTAAAGTCCAAGGTGGGATATTTTTTTACTGCCTGAGTGGCATTATTGGCCAATTTTGGCAATGGTTGACGGTTTTAATAATATGTTTAAAGTGCACAACAAAGCAAAGACAAAGACTCTGGCAAGATACAATATTTTATGCTGTGTCTTGTAGCAAATTGAGTGAGTTTTTCTTACAAAATGTCTGTAAACTGGCAGCTCAAGGGTGATCTGAGTACAGCAATCAATCTGCACATTAATCTGTCTCTCTCGTCATTTCTCCAGAACAAACATCCTCCATTGCTAGGGCCAGTGAATGCAATATCAGGTCTTTCGCCACCTATTTGACAGCCATGGAATGTGGAAATGATTTCTTTTCTTATGGATAGCTGCTGCCCACCCTGAGTCTGGTTCTGCTTGAGGTTTCTGCCTCTTAAAAGGAAGTTTTTCCTTGCCACTGTCACCTAGTGCTGCTCATGGTGGGAACTGTTGGGTCTCTCTCTGTAAATACCATATTTTAAAGAGTATGGTCTAGACCTGCTCTATATGAAAAGTGCCTTGAGATGACTTTTGTTGTGATTCAGCGCTATATAAATAAAACTGAATTGAATTGAATTGAATTGAATGACAGTAGCAGTGGGGATTCTTTCAGAGAAAATTTTGAAAAGATATCAGTTTAAAGGCTTTACAGATGTTAAATTAAGGCTCAGTTCAAATAGCTAGATGAATGACAGCTGCTGGACCAACAGAGCGCAGGAGGACAGGGCTAACAATAAACTCCTCTAGCGTAGAGCCGGGTACGGCAGCTTAAGAAAAGTGGATGTGCTTTGGCTCAGTTACCATTATCCCTCAGTCCCTCTCCTTCTCATTCATTCACATACACACACACACAGACTGAGTGTCTGTTGTAAGGGCAAGTCCAATACCACACATCACTAACTAACCTAAAGCGTGAGACCATATAGCAAGTCAAAGAAACAGGATAGGACAGAGAGAGGGGGACGGAGGGAAAGGGAGGAGAGGACAAGTGGAGGAAGGGTGGAGGAAGAGGAGGGTAATTCAAGGCCGCAGGTTTAGTTTACCTGTCGTGGCAGCCAGACGGCAAGGGAGCTGCTGCATTAGATCACTCTGCCAGATAGGAGAGAGGGAGAGAGGGTTTTTTTTTATTTGTGTGTGTGTGTGTGTGTGTGTATGTGTGTCTAGGAGAGTGTACAAGAGCACAAGAGAGTTGTCGGGTTAGATTGCCCAGTCTGATAAGTCTGCAGTTCCCATATGGGAGTAGAAAGGTAACAGGTAACACTAGAGTAAGTGGTCCTCCTGGAATAAATAAAGGCTTCTCTTCAATGAAAAGCGAAGGGGGATTGGGAAGGCAATTGAAACGTTTATAGAGCTGAGGTGAGCTTCTGAGTGAGCTTCTAGTTTAGTTAAGAAAGAAGACAGCATCTTGAAATTGCTTGATTGAAAATATATTATTAATACAGAAAACTTGTAAGAGTATTATTAAGCTTTGGGATGATCTAATACTAATCTCCACTTGATTGCCCAGCTGTGCTGAGGTGAGAGAGGAGCTAGGCGTTGCACTTCTCTCTCTAGCTCTCTTTTCTTTTGTGTTACACAACTATTTTATTATTTTATTTCCATTTTTAAACAATATTGTGTTTCCCTCTCTATCAGCTGGCTTCTTCCACTGTGGCTATTCAGAACAACTACAAACATATTTGATATCTGACATGGTCAAACAGCAAGTCTTAAGAACTAGTTCTGAGAAATCATAAAACCAACCTCGGTCTAAGGGTGTACTCATGCTAGGTGATAAGTACCATGCCCAAGCACATTTGACCCTCAAAGTCCAGTTCGTTTGACCAGTGTGGTTGCCCACGGCACAGCGTATTGAACAGTGTCTGGGTCTGCTTGAAGAGTGGGCTCGGGCCCCCTTTTAGTTGCACTCGGACACGGTACACATCTAGTGTGATCACTAACCGTGCTCAAGCCTGGCCTTGAGTAAGTACGCCCTAAAACAACATATTGATGAATGGTCAAGTTTGCCAAATGACCCTCTTGTGTGGACTTGGGACAGCTCGCCTATCTTCTTCTTCCAAGTGCTTCCAAGTAATTTCTGTATCTCTGTTATGTAAAATGGCCTCAAATCAAAGAAATTTGAAAAAAGAAAAGAAAAACAGTGCTCCATTTGTTCCCTCAAAGGGGAATTTCAGATATTAGTCTTGTTTGAGTGGGGTGACACTGAAGTTTATATATGGATCACAGCTTGTGCATTTATGAAAACATGATGTTGCGTGGGGCAACTGAGCAGGGAACATTATTTAAAAGAAAAAGGCAGTTAAAAGTTAATGGGGGGAGTCATGGGATGGTTAGAAAAAATCTGGTAGGAGGTTTAACACAAGATTTTTTAACATCTGCTTATTTCTCTCCATAGCACTTTTTCAGTGTCAGAAGTGTCCATACATGTCAAAATAGCATGTCAGCAGAATGTTAAGATTACATTCTTATAATAAAAAAAAAAAGAAAAACACCTGGATGTTTGTGTTACATTTGCTGCCATTCACAACACTTGTGTTGGAAGGCTTATTTACTGCACCTGTAAACTTGTGTCACTTTTTTCACGTTCTCTTGACACTTCAGTCTGATCTTTCAGATCAAAGTCACGGCCGAACAAGAAAAGGTTTGTTCGGGTGAGTTTCACCACATGGCTGCTTAATGTATTTGACAGTCAGAGTCAAGACTGATAACAGAAAGCAGACAGACTTGTTACTTCATGACCTGGAAGTTCTTTGGTTATTTTTTTAGGAGACAAGCGATGGCAGATCATTATTAACATTTGTCTGCTAACACTATGACTAACGTTTTTCTGAGCCTTGGCAAATTGAACAAACCCACAACATGTGTTCCAAATACTTGTAGTTTCTCTTATGAGATTAGGCAAAGTTTATGTTCTTTTTGCCTTTCAATGTCAGGGCTAGAACTGACACGATACAGTCTTACCCTGGGAAACTGCAGCTAATAAAAATATTACTACTGTGGGCTTGCTTAGACGCTCTTAGCCTCCATGACATATTGTGGACGATCACTACTGTACAAAGAAAATGTCTTGTAAATGTTTCATGTAGGCTTAACTGAGAAAATATTGTTTTTAACCTGGAGCCAAGACTGAGAGGAAAATATGAGTTTTTTTTGCTGACCCACCAGAGGGTCAGTGAGTTTTAAATCTACTTCAGTTGGAACAAGTTGGATGATGTAGGGAAAACTAACAGGGACTGAATGTTTGCTGTGGTAAAAGCAGGAACATCTGTAAATCAGTCTGCATTCATCTATAAATTACTATGAATGATTCTTAAAGTATCTGTTGTCCACAGCTGCACAAAAGCAGCATGTCATGTTTTATTCTTGAGAGTGTTACGGTGCAAATGAAGTCACTGTCGTCGTGCCTTTCTGCGTCTGTTGTTATCATGCAACACTGTGATTGGCACAGCTGTTTCAGAGCATTTAGACTGGTGATGTGACTGGCTGAGAGTGAATTTATTTAACGCTGCACGTTCTGATTTATGTTCCACCTCAGACAACCTTTTTTTGGAGATACACAATCCATTTAGCCAAGACCTACCACACAATAAAAGCACTTAATCCAGAAACAATAAACTGCAGAGCAAGCAATTAATCCATATAACATACAAGCACATAAAATCCTATGTAAACATGCTTTTCTGATCGAAACTGAACTGTTCTGTAACCCAGCAGTCACACACACACACACATACACATACACATACACACATACATCCCAGCTCTACCGAGAAAAAACTTGGCTCAAAAATCATGCAGGAAACAGAAGCTGAATAGCTTTTTGTCTTTTGTATAGTATATTTGTGTTAAGGGTTTATTTGAAAAACATTTTTTATGAATTTGTGAGTTTGTTTTGTATTTAGCAAATAAGTAAGAAAGCAGTATATTAATACAAATGAAATATGGTAAAAGATAATTTGATGGTTAAATGAGGCATTTTAGAAAAGGAAATATGTTGCAGCCATTAACAGGTGCATGAATTGTGATTTTTGTTTATATTGTTCCTTGTATCTCAGCCTGATCTTTAGATTCAGTTGAGTTTAACAAAACAGCAGTGGGAGCAGAGACTCTGGCTTGTAAACCTACGGAAACACAGAGCTGTAAAGCTGCCCCGCTGCTCCATGCCAGCATTAATTGCATCAGTTTACTATCACTGTATGCATACAGCAGCACGCATTCATACCGAGACACTGGGTCTGATAGAGCAACAGCCCATAAAGCGCACGCTGAGAACAGGGTAAACATACAATGGAGAGGAAAAGGGTGTTGGCCTGTGGAGAATTATGTGGGAATTTAGAGTGACAAAACAGTAGGCAATCAACAGGAGAGGTAAATGCAGACAGGAAGGGTGTAATGCATGAGGACAAAGTATGCTGTGTAGCCTTGGCCCTTCAGGACAGACAGCAAGGGATTTATTTAATGTCCTCACCCACCAACCTTACAATGTGTTTAATTTCTTATACTGAGCTGTAACGTGCAGGATAGCAGTCTTTACTGGCTGCTGGGTTGGGCTTTGCTTCAACCTCTGACCTGACTTCCTTTCAAAAGTAGGTTGATGCCATTTGGAGAAGAGTCCCCATTTTTAATACTTAACTGCCTTAAGTAAGTAAGTTTATATATTTTATGCCAAAGTGTGAAAAACATTTACAATAATGTCCCTTAAAAGGTAAACAAGTCTCTGATAGTGACAGCAAAACAGCTCTGCATGAACTACACTTGTGCATGAAAGCACCTGTCGTTTTGTCCCATTGGCATGTAATGTCACCTCAAGGTGAGTGATGCTGGCCGTCTGAGGTCTGTTCCAGGGTGTGGCTGTGTGAGGCGTCACCCTGAGGGAAGCATGACAGTGTGACGTGATGAAAAAAAAAAGAGAAGGATTTATAATATTGCTCATGTAATATTTATCTCAGTAAAGCCTGATGTTGCTACATCACTGCTTATTCATTAAGAAACCACACATAGAGAAGCTTCCTAAGTATAAAACTGTTTTTGGACGGTTTTTTGGAACTGCCATCTAAGCTTAAAGCCTGAAGGTGGGTGTTATTGTCATCTGAGAGCTAGAGATGCTAGAAAGGTTCTTGACTTTCATGGTGGTGCACTACTGACTGCAGCACCTCAGAGTGTATTGTCAATGAATGTTAATGCAAGATGTTTTCCCCCTTTCAATAAGCCCACATAGTTTTGACTTCTCTTCTAGACAATTTAAGCTTATGTCACAGTAGGTTTGCATGCTTTTAGGAAAGGGGAACACTACCAAATGGGTAACTAGCTTCCAATCAAAGGGGAAGCTAGTGCTAATTGCTAACATTCACACTGATGTCCACAAAGTATTGATGTAGGGAGAGCTGAAATCACAGGTGGGAATAAGCATTAGCTAATAATGTCTCGTCTCAGAATACAATTTAAATTCAAATTCACAGTTTTCACACGTTTAACACATACAGTCTATGGTTTAACATGATAATATGATGAAGATATATATATATATACAACCAAATTGGTCAACTGTACTGAAATAATGGTCTACTAAATTGTTTCTCATTAGCTTGCAGGGCAGAAAAAATATTCCCCTAAATCAATGCTCCAATTTGAAAGTTAGTTAATAGTTGTATTATACTTTCGCCATTGCAGTGTAAATTACCTGAGACATTTTAATGGCAGCCATTTCAACAACTGGGGGTAACGACAGAACTGGTGTAAGACCTTTGTTGGTGATGGGATGACACTTCAGTCCTAGCACATCCTGTCAATTAATACCTGACAAAATATGTCACAACCAGCCACTGACATATTGTATATTTTCTATTGATTAACGGCAAAAGGCAGGAAAATTAACATCGAAATTGCTACAAGCGTAGGTGTGGAACTAATTCAGAGCAAACTATACAGGTTTCCAGATAACAACAGTAGGTGGACAGCAAGAAGAGGCCTCTACTCTCAACATCAACCTCAAGGAAAAGGAAGAGAGAAATGAACAGGCTTTCATTGTCAACTTGACTCCGTCTCTCTACTGTTCTCAAGCGCGGAGTGTTTCACCTACTGGGAGGTGTTAGAAAAAGAAACTGGAAGTTTCCTCTCAAATTATAGGAGAGGGGTCACAGGAGTTTAGAAGCCTTGGTTAAACTATTACTGCCTCACAGAGACCTTGTTGATCATTGCTCTGCTTTAAGGTTGAATAGTGCAAACAGCTGATTATTAATTCACAGGTTCTGTTTCTCGGCCCCTGTGTCACAAAAGTGCTCTATTGGCTGTAGTACCTACTCTGCACTTCACAATCACTGATCGAGGCATAGTTGGGACTGCACTGTTTTCTATACTTTCTCAGCCTGTTATTGATATTGATGCAAATGAATTCTTCAGATATAAGGATAAAATATCGATGTTTCTGATAAACATACTTCTTGCAACGCACAGTCTCGGTTGTTGTCCATGAACATAACAATGACTTCTGATGACTTTTGTACGTGCTTGACCTTTTTTGTGACCCTTGCGACTTGTGGTTCGTCAGATTGTCACTACATTTAATGTATTTTTCATTCAGCCTTGAGAGGGCAGGCAAGCTTCCCTTCTGAGGTGAAAAACTCACACTACTGACACTATGGATTAATACAGGAAGTTTTATTTTTGATGTTGTTATGTATTTTATTTGAAAGATCCTGCAAGCCTCTCTCTTTGAGGTCGACTTCTGGGGGGGGTGTTCATAGATACACATGAGCATGCAACCACAGGACTGCAGCCAATGTCAATCTGTATTAGGCTGAACCAAGTGTCAGGGAGGGAGACAGAGGTGGGTATAGGGGTTTTATTTGGATTTGCCTTTAGTTTGTTTCTCCTCAGTTTATTATACCTTTCTTTTTCCTGTAATCAATAAGCATGTCAGCTGGCAGGGTATAGAGTGATGACAGTATTTTAAATTGTAAATATGTGTGAGCAAAACTATTGTGGTAATGTTAGGGTACCCTTCTGGTGGAAGATGGTAGGGGCAGGTTGAACCATACCCAGCCTTCTATCTTCCCTCTGTGACCCAGGGTCTGTGTTTTGTTTTTTATTAAAAATTATATTTCCGATGCCCAAAGTTACACAATTGTGCCCTTTGTTGTCCATAGCCAGCTGCCTTTCTTGGTTTTATCATCATTAAAACCTTACAAGCCTCATGGACTTTTGTTTTCATGACAGTAAAATATTGACTGTATGTGTGTGACGTAGCTGTACCTGACATTCACCCAACCAACCTCCTTCCAAAATATACCACTTTTAAAGTCGTGCTCCTATAAAAAAGTATTCCATTAGCATCTGTTTCATTTTGTTTGTTTTGTTTATTTTAAATTCAGCGATTACGTCTGCCTTCCTAGAATCTTGATGATGGTGTGCCTGACGCTCAGCTGAAATGTGTGATTCCTCACACAATTTGAAATCAAATATTATTTAACCTAATTTCATCATTAAGTAGCATAAGTCAGTGTTTTTAGTACCAGTATGTAAACACTTGCGGACATACGTCACTAATGGTTTGATAGCTAACACTATGCTGACTTGTTGAAATGGGAAAAACACTAGCACCTGAGACCATACATTCTTTCATTTGTGCAGTAAGGCACCACATAAGCTGGCAATTTCTCTAGTAGCCTGCTCACATCAGTCAGCCACTGTCATTCCATGGCACAAACTTAGTACATGTGCATAAGTGTTTTCTCTTTGACAAATTGGGATTTGTCATGATAGCTTCAATATTAACAAGCCTACTAGAGATCACCATGGTTACGATGTTGTGTTTTCTTGTCCATTTGCTGCTCCAACCACATAGTATTAGCAGTAGTGATCTCATCTTTCTGGAGTTTGGTTATTTTCTGTAATGTTATGTTCTGGTATTTGTGTTGAGTTTGAAACAATCATAACTATGGCTTTGCAGGTGCCATCTATGTGTCTTATATCTGAGGATTTCCTTTGACTTTTATTACACCGGCTAGTTGATAAGCATTCTCACTGTATGCTTTCATCAAACCAGAATGTTTCGCTGGTTCATTATCAGCGCCGTGTTCTCTGCATTCTGTCAAGACTAATCTGTTGAGCTTTTTACAATGCCGGCACAATTTTTCTTTGCACACGTTCTTTTAAGCGGTCTTGAAACACAAAGGAACTCCCAATTTTTTTTCTTTTTTTTTCCATTACTACTGTAAAAGGCACATGGTCCTTCATATTCAGCGTGAACATCACCAGCAGTGTTTACCTTATTCGGGAAGTTTTTGGTATACCCCTGTATTCAGAATATCCTTTTCCATATTCCTTTACTCAGTAGAACTTTTTCAGCACGCCCTACTTCTCCACAGTTTCCCCGCCAGTCTAACCTGGGCGTGAGCAGCATGTAATGTAACATGTGGCTGTCTTGCTAAAACCTCACATTGTCCATACTGGTTCCATTTCTCGGCTGTACATTCAGGGCAATGTGAGGACTAATGCAGAATTGTCTTCGATATGCTTGAGCATGCTCACAGAATTCAACACTGTTCTGGTTAGTTAGAGGGTGAGGGTGTTATTATTGACCTTACCCACAGACCTTATGATGGCTTAAAACCTGTCCCATCACATTAACAGGCCATAGTTAATTAATTTAACATGATTCAGCATCAAAGTTAACCGCTAACAACACCATCAGTTGTTCACCGCCACTGTTACATAGCATGAATCGTAGAAACAGCTGTGACCTTAAATATGCTATATATAAGTTTTGCTACGCTGTGCTAACGTTAACATTAACAACTGTTTATACCAGTCTAGAAAAGCAATTTCAGCATCAACCATTCTTGCCAGAGCTTCCCTGCAGAAGTGGAAGGAAACTAATGTTAATTCTTGTTTGCTTTCGTCACATTTTTCTTCCTCTGAAATTACAATCGTTAACTAAGATAGCTCCAGCTCATCCTGTCTTGTAATACTTCCACCACCGCAATGCTTTGGCATCCAGTCTGCCCTCTATCCAACATTAAACGAGTGTGCAAGCGTTACTGGGAGTAGCTGAATTGGCTATATAGCAGTAATAAAAAATTTACATATAGCACCTTTAAAGAAATGGTCCAAGATTTACAATATTACCTCAATATTCCTTGAAACTCTGGTGACCATTAACACAAATCGGTCCTGTATACAGGTCTCCATTGGTGCTGAGCAAGATATTATCATCCAGACACTTTTCCAGGTTCCACAAACAAATGCTTGTATAATGATGAAAGGGGAAAAATTACTGTATTTCAGGGCATGTTGGCTGTACTTTTAGATACATAATATGAACTAGCTAAAATGGGTTTGAATTGTACATGAATCTGTGTAAGGTCTGTAGTTCAGGACACATTATGCTATAGCATTAGCATTATACCCTAGATCGACATGTTAATTAAACCTTTATGTGTAAACAAGGCCTATCTTTGTAATGTCAACATGACATGGCAGGTTCTAATCTCTTTATTGTGCTTGAACAACAAAGTGATTCTAATTTCTGATCCTGTGATATGACAGCAAGATATCTTTAGCTTGTGACACCAGGTGAACCACGGATGCGATCACTGCTTTCAATTACCAATAGATTAACTGAAATTCAGTGTTAATTGATACGTCTGAATGTCAGCTATTCTCAGGGCTGAAGGCGAGCTGGAGGTGATGGAAGGGAGGATACGAGATAGAGACATGGAGTCAGAGGTGTGAAGCAGACAGGAGTGATCGACCTTGAGCCCACACACACAAACACACACACACAGCTGCAGCCTGGTCCTTATCAGCAGTTGGGGAGATGAGGCTGTGCATTAAATTATCATCATTTCACCTCCTCTCTCTCTCTTTCTCTCTCTTCCGGCCTCTCATGCCCAATCAGGGGAAGTCACAGCTGACGTTCCCTCTGCCCACACAATGGTTCTGAACGACCCAGATACACTTACTGGCAACAATGAAGTACAGTGTTTGTGTGTGTATGTGTGGGGCTGGCTGAATCAATGACCTTCTCTCTGTGTCTGTAGACTCCATCTGTGATGCATGCTGCCTGAAGGCCAAGGCACAAAAGGGACTGTGGCACTGAAATAACATCAGGAGAAAATCTTTAATATTTATGTCAATATGTATTGTTTTTAGCCAAAAACTAATGCAGTCAAATACAACAGTCATGCAGTAAATCTTATATTCATGACAGTTATAATATTAAGTTATGTATTTACTGTTATAGAGGTTACGCTCAGTGTTATCACCCCATACATACCAGAGAAGGAAAATAATGCAGAGACAAAATGCTAACATACATGCAAAGAGCATATGGGTAGTCAAATATGTCCACAGACATTGACATTCCTCCATGAGTCCCACTGCCTAAAATCGGACCCAACCAGTCCACACATACCTTCTACTGTACGACTCCGCACACGTCAGGCCTCTGGCTATACATGTGC